>JASSUY010009984.1:0-101957 GCA_032466535.1 Forpus xanthops | reverse complement strand
ATTGGAGGCATAAAAGCAATTTATCACAATACCTGATATTTTAGTGCAGAATTCATTTGATATTCTTCCCACTACTCTTTTCCTCCTTGGCTGCAATTCAAAAGCTACTACAGCACTTAATTGCAAAGTCATGTACTAGTTTGTTTCACTTGCTTCTGTACCTTTACTTTGTTTATTCATGGAGTTTTACTGCGTTTACTGATGAAATATTTCAGATATTATCTAAAGGAAAAGAGCTTTTACTAGAACATTATTATGATATTAAGTTTTAGCTGATTAAGGAGGTTTAGATTATTTGTAGATGAAAGTATTTTGGTGGATTCCAGTATTTCTGCTTTCGTAAAATATAAATATATTTGTTATGACAGAAATTATGAAAGCAGTTTAGATAGATCAGAGGAAGAATTCACCATATTGTTCTTTTTGTCATCAAAATGCCTTTGGCTTGGTTGGAGCCTTACCCTTGAAATGATGCTATGTGATGTCTTGGCTGCTGGAGCAGCTCTTACATGGTTCAAAGGATAATCGTGGTTAGAGATGGAAAGACCTAGCAGGTCACCTTTTCCAGCCACGACCAAATTGGGGTTGCTCCCTGTAGTGCATCTAGCTCAAGTTTGGGGCCAGCACTGTACAATATAATGCTCTAAGGTTTATTTATTTATATGCCGCAGTAAATAGGAAACAGAATTGCTAGGGTGACTTCTTTTACCCTTGCTTTCAAAATAAGAAGTTTCTGTGTGAAACTGATTAATTTTCTCTTTGCCTCCTAACACAAGAAATTAAATGGGGTTGATCTGTGGGGAACTCTGATGTTGTGGTTTGCTCTACAAATGAGGTATAAAAGGTTTTCCTTGGGAGCTCAAAGATGTATATTGAACCTAAAGGAAAATATACTGTAGAATATTTTTGGCCTGCAGCTCTGCATCCTAGGGGCTTTATCTTTTCCTCACTAAAAGCTATGAGTTAAGATTTTATGCCTATAACTGCTCTACCTTTGGCAGATCACACTGCTTGGCTGGGCTGCATAAAAAACAGTTTACTCTATTTGGTTTTAATTGTTTACAAAGGAAAAAAATAAAGTAAAAATTATTGTCATAACTATTGTCAAGTACCAAGTGCTAGCTATCAAATAGTCAAGTATACTCCTAATTTTATTTTGTAATACTTTAACTTATGCTGCCCAGTTCTGTATGTAATGATATTATTTGTTTCATGCTCTTACTGTGTGTGAAAATTGACCGAAATGGACAGTTTGATTTTAGTTTAAAAGTCATAAAATGGCATATGTGCTGCACTGATTGTGCAATTTGAGGTTTTCATTTGGCAAATGTTCCAGCTTAAAATGTGTTTTTCATGATTATTCCCCTTATTAAAGCTCATTTGCTCTTCGTGGAAACTGAGCACAAAAGGGATGTGAACAGTCAAAAGAAATCCATTTAAAAATTCAAATGAATATCCAAGGGACATGGATTGCAGCATTTACCCTACTCTAGAGAGGATACTCTGCTGCTGAATGTCTTATTAATGGGCACCTTTGTCATTGTCCTTAAGGCTTTCATCACAAATGCTAAATAGTTTTGTTATGACTTCATATTGCAGTCATTATGCAAAATTTCTTCTTGATATTGCTAAAATGCTTCTATTAGAGCGATCTAGGTGAGAGTGTGTTCACCATCTGTCTGCTCCTTTTTCAAATTAAAAACTTTGTTGTTGTGATACTAACTACTGAGTTCGAATGTGGTAGAGTTGAAGAAATTCAGGACATCACCCCATGCTGAAAGCTGGGACATTACTTCCGCTGGCTTTGCTTACACTAGTGTCAGGGACCCCAGTTAGCCTTCTGTAACTGCCTATGTAGGAAAAAATACATACCTAGTGGTAAGAAGAATCTGGATTATCAACCATGAGAGCAAAATTCTGTAACTGCTGTTTATTAGCACTTGGACTGAGTTTCTGCATGCTAAGTAGAACCCTTTTTCTTTGCTTGCTTTCATGGGAGCAGGATATGTATTTAAGGTTCTTTTCTTCACTGCTTTCACCTACAAGGTCTTATCAAAGTAAAAAAAAAAAAAAAAACTAAAAAAAAAAAACAAAAAAAAAACCCAAAAAAAACAAAGCACCAACTGTCCTCTGAGTGCCACACATTTCATATAGTTGCCAAACTGCTACTTGTTGATGCTCGACAAAACAGCACATCTCCTCTAATCACATTTGAATCTTAGCAGTGTGATGGGGAAATAGTTGTAGGTAAGGTGTCAGACTCCACAGGGTAATGCGTACCAGCGTTGCTTTCACTATGTCACTTGGCACTCCATGTGTTGAATCATGGACAAGTTGAGGGTAGGAAGAACCTCAGGAAGCGTCTCAACCCTCTTCATTAAGCAGGTTGAGTTAGGACCATGTTCATTTGGGTTTTGAATATTTCCAAGGGTGGAAACAGCACAACCTCTCCTGGAATCATCTTCATGCCTGACCACCCTCATAATGGAACAATTTTTTTCTTAGTTTCAAGAATACTTTCCTTGTTTTCAGTTTCTGCCCATTAGTTTTCATCCTATAAATTAACACCACTGAGAAGAGTCTGTGTCTGTCTTCTTTACTCCTTCTGACAGAACTATACACACACAGATAAAATCCCCTCAAGCTTTCTTTGCTCAAGACTGAACAGCCCAAGCAACTTTGTTATTGCACATTAAGCTACTGCCTAGAACCTTCTGGAGGGGTAGACTTAAAATGAAATAGAGAAAATACCTTTTTTGGGGTTTGTTCTCTTAAAGGGCAGTTAGGAATTATTTTATTTACAGATCAGTATAAATATAGAAGGAAAATTGATCTAAAGTCCAGTGGTAAAGAATAAGTAGTTTTTATTTGTTGCTGTTGTCTTAAATAAAGCAACAGCCTTCACATGTGAGCCTTGTAATTTTTGAATAAAGAAAAAATGTTAAAATATGGGCTATAAGTTTTGTACTGTAGTTACATAGTGCAACATTTACATGTCATAATTCACTATTATGTTGGAGAGTCAAAGTTACGTGAGCAACTGCATAGTTTGTAGAGGTAGAAAGCTGAAGAAATATTTGCTGCATCATTCAGCCTGAGGCTTTGGAGTTTCCTCATGCAGGATGAGGTCAAAGGCTGGTGCTTTTCAGAATGGTCTTGTTTCTTGGCCAAATTTATAAGTGCTTGAACTAAACCAAAGAAAATCACATGCCAGCTGAGTACCCCAGCCAGGATTTGAGCCAAAGAACTCTCTTGTTTCATCACCCTTGACTTTAAATAGTAGATTTCATTCTGGTTTATGAAAATATTTAGCAGGTAGTATAATCTTTTATGTTTCTGAAAGAGACTTGAGCTGCTATGTTACTCAGGAAATAGCTAATGGCTAATAAAAAGTTACGAAAAAATAAGGTATGAAAAACATTGTTAGAGGAAGAAATTAAATCTTGGAGCAGTGGTTTACTCTTTGTCAAACAGTATGGACCAGAATACACAGTTTCTATGGGGAGAAGAGGGTCGCGCATCAGGCAGACTGCCACCTCTGGCTGTTCCTGTGACCTCCAAGGGGAAAATCCATTATGTATGTTGTAAGATGGATCATTTTATGTCAATGGTTCAGGTGTGAAGAGGCTGCTCTAGGTTGCCTAAGAAATTATAAATATAGATGAGTAAGAAGACAGCATTTCAACACATCCTGTTCAGAAAACTTAGTGTTTAGCTCTAGAAATGGAGCTGCTTTATGCGGCAGCTGATAAGATACAGAACTTTCTGGGAACATGAAGGATGTGAGAATGTCCATCAAATATCATAATGTTCATTTAATCTAGTAAGAGACAGCCTGATTTTTTTATATTTTTTTTATATTGATGCTTATTTTAGTTATTTTTTTCTGCTCTTTCTCTAATCCTGATTCCACATTCCAGGATAGACTGTGTGCAACTGAGGATGTGCAAAGCACCACTTGTAAGAGGGTGTACCACGTGTTGAACTAGTGAGTGCAGCTGCAGGTAAGAGAAAGGTTTTCTGCTGGTGCAAACTGAAGGGAAAAGAGCAGTCTCAGTCCTGTGGCAGAACATTCTGCGCTATGAATGCTCTTTCAGATATGGCAGCCTACACCTTTAGAAACGTCTAAGGAATATGAAGGGGCAATCTTGGGTTATTTCAATCTTTCTGCTTACGATGGAGTGCAGTGTGTTATTTTCCAGCTTATCTCACCACCCCTTCTTTGTTTTCCTTCTGGTATGTCCCATCCCTTCAGTTTCATTTTTGAAGTCTTGTATCTCCCATTGATGACTTCCTTTTCTTCCCTTGATCCATTTCTGCTTCTCTGATAGATTCTGTTCCCTTGAGTCTCTAACTCATGTCTTCTCATATGCCAGATAAAAAAACCCCATGAATTATGGTATGTGAGGCTGTGAAAGGAGCTACAGAATATTTATGTAGTTGCAGCAGGCTGACCATTAAAATTACTTTATTTCTGCAGCATTTCTGATGCTGGGCTTGACAGTTTCATTTCAAAACTATTTATACTCATAAACATCTGTAATAGCATTTCCATTATTTTCTTGCATGATTTTTTTTTCCCTCTATTTTATCAAGCTGGCTTCTTCTATTCAGGCCTGGTGTCAGACAATAGGAATATGAAGCAGAAAAATCCTTTTTAAGAGAGACTATAGCTTTTTATCTATTATGACATCTTTATGTGTCCCAACATATTTTTACCTCAGACTACTTTTCAGCTTCTAATGTTTGATCCACTGGTATGACATGCAGAGAAGACTTACATAAAAGTTTCACCTGAAGAGTCTGCATGCTCATAGCTGAGGAACCTTACTAAAGCTTCCCTCCTCATTATTCACCACAGTCCTCTTGCTGTTCCAGATATGGCTTCCAGAGCATGCTATGTGAAAGCAAAGGCTAACTGTGTTGCTTCACATAGAGGGAGTAGTTATTTTACTAAGCTAGTACCAGTGCTCATCACAGTAGGCAAGGATGAAAAATGATTTGATTTTCTTGCTTTTCTAAATATAATGCTGTCCAAGCATATACATATGTGACATTCCATTTTTCTTCTTCTTCATTAAAAGAAAAAAAGGCACCCCAAACCAAAATTTGCAAGTTTGCAGATGAAACTACTACTACCATAAAATTCTTGAACAACATCATTGTATTAAGTTCTGGCACAGTTTACATAAAGAGATTGTGAATATCATTCACTGGAGATCTGTAAGAACAACTAATTAAATGCCTGTTAGGAGTAGACTAGGTGTAACTTTCTCCTTGTTTCAGTAACCACATCTGTGGTTCTCAGGTTCTCCAGCTGAGCCAAACCACTGTCAGCTCTCAAGATTTCTCTGCTGACCACAAGCCCCCCTTAGTGTCAGGGGTTGACAAAAACATAATGAAGACAGTGCTTGTGATGATTTCATAAATTACAGTTTGGAAACCACCAGGCATAAAGACGGCTTTGACTCCCTCCAGCTTCATACTCCTGTGGTTCATTGCTGTTTCTGTAATTCCAGGGCACTGGTAGAGTAAGTTTGTGGTGATCTATGATAATAACTGTCTGAGCTACAGCACTTCCTATGGTCTCATTTGATTGCCACGGAGAGACTGCTTGCCCGGGAAGGTCAACAGCTTGTTTGCTTCCTGTTCAGCTAATTGGCAGGGTGACAACCACTGCCTGCCAAACAAATGCATTTGTTTAATTTTTGTTGGTTGTAGAGAAAAAAGGCCAATAGACACAAGATGCCTTTTTTAAAAGAGCTGATTTAGATCTGGGTGAAGATGGGGTCTCCCCTTAAACCCCGAAGTATTAATATTACCTGCTGTAAATGTGTACTAATAATATACACCCAAGCTCAGTTTGGATTCCATTCTTTACCTGACAGTGCGCTGATAGGGAAACTATTGATCTTAGCATAACATCACCCAGAATCGGGTAAATTTGTTCACTGTTATGTACTTAAAGCTGATGCCAATTTAAAGTGCAAAAATGTAGGAGAGCTGAGGAGCTTCCTGAATTAAGATGTGTGAAGCTGATGGACATTCCTTTTCCACTTCTGTACGCAGGGCAAACGTGAGGCCCAAGGGAGTCAGTGTGAAGATTCTTGTTGATGTTCATGGGCTTTTGGTCAAGTCCTAAAGATAAGAGTCAAGATTTAAGGTGTTCTGACTCTGAAGCAATGGCTCTGATACAATGACATAATTTTTATTATTTAAACTGACATGCGTTATTCATCATGCTGATCAGAACATGCTTTACATCACTGCACTATTTCTGGGCTCATGGTGGTGATAAACAGTAGCCTTTGTCAGTCTGTGAAGTTGTACACTTATTTCAGACCCTTCATTTAGCTTGTGGAAGTGCTCTTAGGTTTTAAAGGACAAAAATTATGTTTGGTTTTGCTAAATAGAGATTACTGGGGGCTAATGGTATTCTAAAAAGATGGGAGTACTTTTAGTACTGTTTCATCTTTGCCTCTTTCAGAGGTTTCCATACTCTGCGTTTGTATGTAATGAGCCTGTTGTTGTCATCTCCCAGTAACAGAGGGCTATCTGTTTGGTATCCTTAGGATTTGCAGGTTTTAATTAGAATGGATTTATGTTGATTAGAGTTGATGGGATTGAAATGCCATGTAGTTATTAATTTCCTAGTTTTAATTTTGCAATTTAGTCATATATTACCGAAAATAGCTTAGAAATAGATTTTTCTCCTTGTAAAGTGGCAAAAGAAACAAAGGCATTGTGGGTGCTGTCATTTTGTGGATAAACTGGCAGATCCTGACTTCTTTGATTCTGTGAATGCCTATTGAGCTAGATGAAAATGTTAAGAAATATTTTCAGCTAAATCTTCATAGATTTTCTTGGAAAACTGAAACAGAACTGTTGGGAATTTCTTGTTAAGCTTTTCTTGGTTTTTTTAATGTTTAAAATGTCAGTATAAATCCTTGGAATTTGGAAATGGCCATTATAATGATCATATCTGTAGCATATGCAGTACAAACCTAGATTCTGTACAGAAGTTAATATTAACCAGCACATGGAATGCTACTGCTGTTTTTCGCAAGTAGAAATGTGAGGCATAAAATAATTTGTGGTCCAGTCCAATAGTCGTTACAATCAATGTAAAGGTGTATCCTCAGATTTCACTTTAACAGGAGATGTTTTATGCAGAATGGAGTAGCTTTGTAGGCTGCTTATCTCTGCAATGAAGAATAAAAGTGGTAACAAAAAATCCCAGAGCAGGTGAAAGTTCAGATTATCCTTTTTCCGAAAGCCCCATGCTGAGCCCACTGATGATAAGGATATCAGACTGCAGCATTGACACCCAAGTCCAGGTGGCAGAGTTTTGCACCCTCAGGTTTTATTCACTGTTTTAACATCACAACTGTAGGCAGGTGCTTTTCTGCTATTTTACTTTCACTCTTGTTTGCATTATTTTTTTCTTGAGATTGTGTATTACTGTGAATAGATGGGATAAAGGAAGTTCTGATCTTAAGAACGCTGGGTACTCCCTTAATGCAAATAAATTATAGTAGCTAAAGATAAATATGAACATAGAAAATGGGGGAGAGTTGAGACAATGTTTATATTCAGTGTTTACATTCAACTAGTTCCTAAAACTTCAGGGTAAAAATCCATTTAGAAATCTATCATGAAGATGAATTCACATCATCTTTCAGCTTCTCCTTTCTGTAACAAAACCCATTCCTCACAGAATTCAAGACCAGTGCACTCAAAATGTCTTTTAATAGAAATACAGTAGAGCAATGTGCCTTTCACAGTTTGTCCAAATAATGCCAGTTGCTGTAACAGTACATTTCATACAGATTTAAGTTCTGGCCGTAATATTATGTATGTCTGGAGTTCTGTCCCTAATGTTATGTCTCTCTGGAGACAGATGCTTGAAGAAAATGGGCTAAGCTTGATGATAAACTTGCCCCAGCATATTTAGAAGTACTTGTAAATAAGGTATAAACAAAGATACCACACAGACTCGTTTCAGAATGCCAACCGCAAGGATTTCTATCTGCTTCAGTCCTCATTTTTAACTTTATTATTTGGTTTGCTGTCGCTGTCTGGATATTTTGGGCAGCTTTCTCCAGAGGGGAATTTCCTGAGGGAATGCAGTCTCCTGGGTTTCAGTGTGAGGGAGCAGAACTCCAGGACACCTCACTGCACTGGTGTAGGCAGATGATGTGAATGAACATTCTTCTTCAGCTGCTGATTCTATGCACCTTTTTTTTGTCCGTATGTGCTCATGGCTGTTCCAGCCTTTAGGTTTCAGTGAAGGAGAAATTCTGGTGCTTTGTGTGACTACATCAGTACCAGCATGTTTCTGTGGTTGAACTTAAGTTTAAGGAAATATAGATGTACAATCTTTAAGTAATGGGTCACTGAATGACTGGAGAAGCTCAAGGGACTGGTAATAGTCTGTGCAGCTTTTAATTCACAAATTCAGCTAGTAATGTTCAACCAGGAGAAGCCTGTTTGGTGGTGTAGAGTTCAGAATCAATTAAATTCCTCCCATGCCCCTGATTCTACCTCAGCCAGTACTAAAAGGAACTTCCTGTAGATGCACAGGAGCCTGACAGATAAATTGTCTTTTAACTCTCAAAAGCAGAAGGTGAAGAAGTGTTTGGAAGCAATTGGTTTCCAGCTTCAGCTGCAGTATGTGTTTCCTTGATAGAAAAATACCTCCTCTTTGAGACTATCCACAATGAAATTTTCACTAGAAAGGCAATGGCTGCTGTTGCCCTATATGACATTGCTATTAATTATGCATTGTATATGCAGCTTTGCATATTTTTTTAATTGAGAGGTCTCTTCACCTCTCAGTTCATGTGCATAACTCTCAATAAGATGAATAAGAATGTAAGTGTTACAGAGTGATTGTCAATCTATTTAGATATCCTTCTCTGATACTGAATTGGGTCCTACATGCTTAGTGTCTATTTGAATTTGAAGGGATTCTGTATATTTCTGCTAGTGTTATAGAGGATTAATGCTGGATTTCAGCTGGACGCATTGCTGGAACATCTAGCTAGGGTCATGCTTGCATAGGAAGGTTGGATCAGCTGATCTTTGAGGCCCCTTGCAACCTGAGATTCTATGAATGTTTTCTAATTTTTTTTTTTTTTTCCATTACCTGTTCATTAAAAGCTTTGGGATAATTTGAGAGAAATGTTGGATTTGAGAGAATGGGTCCATATCTGTACCATATCCATATGATAAATGGTAAAATAATGTCTCTGGAGTGACCCAAACTCTGAAGGATAGCATTTTTTCTGCCTTTGGATTGAGATGTATTACTTTTCCAACCTTGATAGCTTAGTCAACACTTCTGAGATAGAATAAAGCAAAGTGCAGGTCCTATGAATGTGGGAGTTGCCTCCTAAGTGAGAATAAATTCTTGCAAATCACTATTTGGGTAGCTCAGGGAAGTCAAACAGAATATGTGCACAACTGGCTCTAGGTAAGACTGCATTTCCTACACTGACTACAAGCAATATGTGTGTGTTTGATTTGGACATTTTGTATTGGTAGAAGGGAGTTGTGCATAACCGACACCAACACTATTATTCAGTGTTATTAATGATGTTGTCTCCTCGTAGTTTCACAAAAACTAGAAAACTAATAAATTTTACATATTGGAAAAAAATCACAGATAAATCAAACACATATATAAATTTTTTAAAGTATTTAATATGTGTTAAGAGGACAGAATGATGAATTCAATATTGAAAACCAATATCAGGTTTACAATTATGTACCATTTATCATCACTGATTGCACAGACAGCATATTATTGCAGGGAACAAAATGATGCATAAACTAAAACCCTGATTGGTTTTATAAAAGATAACTTAAAGTTCATGTTATATCTGCAAAGCTTTGTTTTTCAAGCATTATTTTCTATGATATTTTTTTATTCAGACACAAAATATGCATATTTAATTTCTTGAGCTTTAATATTAAATGTGTAATAATTTTTGAGGGTTGAAAACAGATGCTTTTGTAAACACTAACATGGTTCAATGAGCTGCTATTTTCTGAGGCCCAACCTCCCCTTGAAGAAAAAGGAATGTATGGAAAATGACAAAGTGTATAAGGAACTAGTTTTGAATTGGTTATGTAGAAGCAAGCAATTGAAAGCAGTACAAATGCTCCTAGAAGGTGGTTTGACTTTGAAGAGCAAGCATATACAAGTGGCTGGTTCTTACTCAGCAGATCTTCTCCCAGGGTAAAATTCTGCCTCCACCAGAATTCAGTGGCAAAGCTACTGGTGGCTTTGGTGTTTTCAACCAGGTGTAGTCTGCCTGTACTAAAGGACCTGCTCACCTTTATGAAAGAGCTGCTCTCCTTTAAACTCCTGTCACCCAGCTGAGCTCTAGTAGAGAGAAATGAATTGTTCTCCAGCTCACACATTATCAGCAGAATTATTAATCAGTTTTCCTCTGCAGAGTCACTCTTGCAATGCACTCCTGCTTTTTTTTGTCTTCCCTTCCCCCCCCTCCAGTTCTTTTCTCACTTCCATGTTGGTGCTCAGGATGCATGGGGATAATCAAAGATACTGTTTCACCGAACTAAGGCTGTGCACCCATAACTGAGAGTTATTTCGTCCTTCAGAATTTCAACAACTTGTTCTGAATTATGGGAGAATCTAAGCTAAGCTTGAAGATTCAGCTTGGGTTCACAGAGTTGTAACTCTTGCCCAGACTTATTGAGTCAACAATAAGAATTAAAAAGCCAAACTGTCTTTTTATTTGTAAATGGTGCATTTTAAAAACAGGACACTGAGGAAGAATCAATATGCTGCAATCTAATGCTGAATGTCTTTTTAGATGGGGTTGCATTTAGAGGCTAATAATAAGTAAGTATACCCTCAAATGTAAAACACTTCCATAGCCAGATTTATTGACATTGCTAATATTTATCTACTACCCTTCAAGTAGACAACCTTACTGCAGAGAATACCAGGACTATACTATCCACACAAAATGACTGAATTGGATGGGATTTGACATGAGAAAGGAGGGCTGAATGCTTTGTCTCAAACAGCCACAGTTTAATACCTTGTGGTTTTTATGTCTAGGACATCCCTAGTTTGACAGGAAACTTGTTTGGAAACTTCTAGAGAGAAATCTGAAAGACAAAAAAAACCCAAACTGTAGCATAAAAATGGCCCAATTTGTCTTCAGCAGACTAGTTTTGTCTCCCTGCATCTCAGACAGCATCTTACATTCTAAAAAGAAAAATCAGGGAGGCTAAATATTTCCCCAACTGGAAGCTGGTGACAAAACTGAGTTACAAACAATGCCATCAGTATAGAGCAACTGGTGTTTGTAATATTCTTATACAAACAACAGAACCTAATTATCTTTCTTTATTCAGTAAATCTAGTTCAAATTTGGTCTATTAAATTTTATTAAATATTGAAAATAACTTAACAAACAAACACAATTGCTAATTTATTATTGATATTCATTATTAGGATGTTTGTAAAAATGATTAAAGACAGGTCAGGAAAGATGGGAATGAATTAATTTCAGGCACCAGTAGTGCTACAGATTCTGGCTAGGCTGCCTTAGCCATAGCTAATGAGGAAAAATAGCCTCTGGAGTTAAGGAGAGGGCTGGGCTGGCAGAGAAGAGGTGGGGAAGGAAGCTTCCACTCCAGCACCGTACGCTCTGCTGTTCTGCTCTCCTGGTCAGCTGACTGCAAGATTTTGGGAAGGCTGCAAACCAGGACAATGCAGTAAGGTGCAGCTTTGGAATATGGAGACAAAAAAAGACGGTGGTGGGAGTGGAGAGGGGTTTGGGGAGATTGCAGAGTCCTTTATGGAACTGGTATCCGAGATCTGTCCCAAACCATCCATTTTGAAACTCTGCCATCACCTGCAGTCATGTACTGGCATGTTACCAAGAAACACACAGTGCAGGACAAAGGATTTTGGCAGCATCCTATGTACACAAAATATTGTACGATGTGGGGATTCATCATGTGGCTTGCAATGACAAAAAAGTTCTATTAGCGATCTTGGTACATGATCAAAAAGGGACTTGGTCTTATGTTCCTTACATATGGAGATGATGAAAAAGGAGGAACTCGGCCAATGTTACTATTTTCATTAGAAAATAATAAGTAATAGTGCATACCACAAATAGAGCATTTCATCATGAAAAAGACCGTGCAAGCACAAGATAGCTGATCAGGAGCTAAGTTAGCGCAGCTGCTCAAATCACCTGTCACAAGCATTTGATCTAATCATTTTATCATTACATATTTGTAACTTCTGGTGTGTCTTTCAGGAAGAAAATTACAGCTGTGGGGTGTAATTCCTTCCTTATGTGATGCTTCTGTGAACATCCAGTTGCAAGGAGCCGCCTAAAGAGCAGCAGCGGAGCAGCCGATTTGATAATACAAGGGCAGATGATCTGGACGGTAGAGGATGCTAGAGAAGAGGTAATTTTTCCCTGGCGCTTTCCTTTATTAGCATCCTCTCAGCCTAGCCTGCTATCAGCTCCAGCTAGCTTCTTCATCCAGGGACTGCTTCAGGCAGTCCGAGAACTGCGTGTGTTTCTCTGTGTCTACACGCCCCTACTACTGCGTGTGTGCAGGTGCCTCGCTTTGCAACTTGAAATGGGTCCAGAAGTTTGCATGATCTCCCACTAAGCACATCCGTGGATTTGGGTAGCTCTCTGCTCGGTAGATTCCCTCCTTTCAACCGCAGGAGGCAGGAACACTGTTTTTTTTTTCCTATCTCCTACCCTCTGCTGAGCCGCCGAGTGTTTCTGCCTCAGCTATAGAGTTTTCTTCCTCATTCCCACATGCACTGCTCAGGCGGCAACCTCGGGATGCCGGGGTATCGGGCTGATTCTGATTCTTTTTAGTCTGTTGAAGGTATTCTAATTGAATCTAGCTGAAGCAAGCCAAACCAATACACAGACCACAAGGCTTCAAGACTAGATCCCTCTTCCCCTAAACAACAAATGGTTAAATAAATAACGAGATGCCAAACTAACCATCACCAAACAAAAAAGCAAAAAAACAGCGTCAGCGCTGCAGGAAACGGGAAAGTTTCTGCGCGCAGAAGCTGGCTCCCGGGTACCGCGCGTAAAAGCGAGATCCAGCCGCGGAGAGCGGAGCGCGGCCCCAGCCCAGCTGCTGCGGGATTGGGGCTGCACCGGCGCACCCAGCCCTGCCCCCCGGAGCGGCACCCCGGGAGGTACTGCCGTGGACTTGGCTCAGCGCTAGGAAACGAATGGCTTCCGAGCCCCCACCCCCGTCTCCTCCCTCCCTCCCCCGCCCTCCCCCAGGTCCTGCGGGGAGGCGGGTTTAAGGTGGGTCGTGTGGCCGCGGTAACTTTCCGAACAGAGCCAAAGCGGCTCACGGAGTCCCCCGCCGCAGCAGCAGCATCTCCCGTCCTGGGCAGCGGCCTCGGCGCGGCGTACCCGTGCGAGCGCTCCGGCTCTGCCGTTGCAGCCCGGGCTGCCGGTCGCCGTCTCCTGCCGCCGTCTCTCGCACCGTCGCGCTGCCGCCGCCGCAGCCCCGCGGATCCGGCCCCGACGGCTGGGCTCTGGTCCCGCCGAGGTAGGTGCGAGTCGGGACAGGGACTGCGAGTTGCGGGAACGCGGCGCCGGAGCCCCAGTGACTGCAGCTGTGGCTCCCCATGCCCCGCTTACTCTTGGTGCTGTTGCTGTGGGGTAAGGAGCCCCCCTCAACCCCTAGGCTGCAAAGGAGGGAGCTCCATTCCCTTCTCCTCCTGGAACTGCCCAGGCATCCAGGACGAGTCGGGCGAAGGCAGTCTCTCTCCAGCTTTCCGTTTCTGTCCGTTCCCTCGATCTTTCTTTGGGTTCTCGTTGGTGGTTTTGTGAGTGCTGATTTACGAGATCCGTGCGTGGGTAGTAAGAATTTATGGCTTTATTAGGGCTCTCCCCTACCGGCGCTTCTCTCCCAAGCCGCCTCCTCCCGCATGGTTTACTAGGGTGTTGTGTCTGCACGAACTTTTTTCTGGCTGCAGGAGGCAGATTTGGTCCCCTCGTGTCCCCGACCTCGGGCTGCTGCCGTGTGCGGCCAAGAGTTCTCGGGCTGAAGCTTCACTGTCTGCGTTGTGGAGCCTTGCCCTGTGTGTATTCAGCAGTGCTGCCGCTGAAGGGAGTCTTTGGGGCAGGGAAGGGTGCAAGGGAGAAGTTATAGGACGCAGTGTGTAGCCTTAGTTTTTTGAGGTTGGGGAAGCTGGTGGAATCTCACTGGTGCCAAATATTCACTTTTTTTGTCCTTTAACGGACTCTGGCTATGCTGCCAGATGGTTCTTAACAAAGAGAGGGAAGTTTAAGAGTATCAGTACATCAGGTCCCTAATTCAGTGCTCAATTGGGATTCCCAGGTGATAGCACAACAGTGCTAATGCTTGTGTTAGTTAATATTCATTTGCGAGCACTTGGCCCAGAATGGTGGGTAAAGGATCTGTGTTCTATGAAACCAAGGCAGTCATCTCTCAAAGTATCACAGGGATTGGAGAGTTAAATAAACCCTGTATTCCCAAAATCCTGCGAAGGCTGGGGTTAGCCTCCACCCAGCTGGAAGAAAGTCCAGAGTTAACTAAAATGAAGTCTGCAGTTCGTATCTTTATTACCTCCTGGTTAGAGCACAAATATGTAACAAATACATTAACAGAGCATAGCAGCCTGTCTACCTTCAGTATCCTGTTAGACTGGGGGTGGTGGGAATTTGGGACATGGGACTGCCCTCAGTCATGCTCTGTCTTGTGTTATGGTAATGGCTATCTCAAGTCAGGTGGTTGGATATTATGTCTCTTAACTTTACACTAAGAGGCTAAGTGTTGTGGAGGTTTTTCTGGGATAGCCAAGTCTCAGTCCGAATCCTTCCCATACTTGAACACCTCTTAGAGTGCAGCCAGAGCTTTGCTATCCCACTATCTCTTTGGACCATCCATACATGTACACTTTGTTATTAAATCCCATGAATTTTTCTTCTTGGAGTAATGTCTGATGGATGGATTCTTTCAGGTGCATTGCCTCGCTTATAGTAGTGCTAAATAGAGGTGAGTAAATCCAACTGAACAATCTCATCATAGGGTTGGATTTTATGTGATCTTTTACAGGCTGAGGATCTGGTCTTGCAAAAGCTTATGAATAACTTTGTTTTTATGGGACCTGCTCTGGAGTCTGTTAAAGTCAGTGTGAGGCACCTGAAGTGCCTTAGGACAATAAATATGTGTTTAAGGGTAATTCTGTATGTTTGCAAAGCTGGTTTCAATACAAGTGCAGGAATACTCTTTGTGGATGACAGCCTCTGGAGGCTTCCTCGCTGTTCAAATTGTTGAAGTTAGTTTTCTTTCTTCTTGTTAATATCTGAGTAAATTTGCAACAGGATTATAAAAGTTTTACAGTGAAAGTATTCCAACATCTGAAACACTGAAAATGATTGTGTGGTCGCTGCCTGTTTTCAAAATAAAACATCAGTGTTGTCTTTCTGACTAGTCACCCATCATGTACGTCTTCAAAATTGATTTTGTTTAAAAAAAGACTTGGCTGAGGTAAAATACATGCTCTATGGCTGCTTTGTGTTGTTCCTGGTTTTTGCTTATTGAAAAGGACTCAGTTGATCTCTTGTTTTGCAATTAAATATAAATTAATAGTCCAAAGTATCAACTAGAAGCCAATGCTCTCTTTCAGAAAGTGGCACATTTGCTATGAATGGAGCATTCAGCCATTTTCACTTTGAATAACCCATCATGCTTTCCATTCTAGGCAGCAGAATTAATATCTGAGCAAATGCATACATCAAAACTATAAATCCCTGAAAACGGTTAATTATATTGGAACTGTGAATGTGCCTTCAAGTACAGCCTCTATAAAATACTTTTCTGTAGCGTGATCACAATTCCTGCAAGCCTTTTCTCCTTGTCTGTGAAATAACTTCTGATTCTGTGCTTCTGAAAAGCATGTGCTTGGTTATTGTTTTCAAAACCATGTGGTTTGAGCTACTATTTAAATATCATATTTACAATGCCACTTTGGTTGTTCAGCTTAAAAAGAGAAGTGCTGCATTCCATTGCATATTGAAAAGCTGCTGTATAATTACTACTTTTTGCAGTACTGCTGTGCAAATCTTTGGGGTGGAAATTTAAATGGAGACTTTATACCTTTTATATCAAGTAACTGTGAACTGTATAAACTTTATTTCTTCAAGTGTGGGGGCTGCAGGCATTGGGGAGTGGGGAAGTGTGGTGCCTGTGCTAGTTTTGCATTCGGTTATTCCAACATGTGTGCTTGATGTTGGGCTTTGTGTTCTGCCAGGTGCATAGAGAGTGTGCGGTGGGTTCCCACAAAACATGCATCTCTGTACCACCGGAGGTTTGAACCACCTGTTTGCACTTTGTTCTTATTGTCATCTTATGCAGCTATCAATTCCGGTTGCATCTTGCAGAGGAGGGCTGGGAGGCACAGGCTTGCTTATGCTGTTCCTTTCTCCTTTGTGTAGCTGTGTAAAGGAAATTCTGACACTGTAGGTCAGTCTGGTGCAAATCAAAGACAAAGTAGCTGGGAATTTCTCCACTGATGGTGATGGTTTGTAGACTATAGGGTAGTTGCAGGTGGGATTCAGGGCTTAGCAGGCATCTCAGGCTCTCCAGGATACCCTGCCTGGTCTCTACTTGCTGCTCCACTAGCATTCAGCTGTCCTGTGAGACACACATTATATCTGGTGCCCAATGCCGTTATCTTTTTTTTTCCTCAGGTGTCTCAAATTATCCTGTTTAGGCAACTGAGTCTTTCCCCAGCTGCCTCACAAGGACTAACAGGTGAAACCTGGGATCAAGAAAAGGGTCTCAATTACCAGTGGGAGTAAGCGAGTTACCCCTGGAAAGGGTTGTTGAGATGTTAATGGAAGAGATGAAAAAATCAACCTGATTGTTCTGCACTGTGCAACCTGACAGTGCTGCAGCAGTGGTTGGTACTATTCTTCACACAAAACTGATTGAAACCTCAGTGAGGAAGTTCCGTGTGTTAAGGACAGAGATAAAGAAGCCTGTAGAAAATTAAAAGAGTTACTCTCAAAGGAGACAAATCCCAGATAGAATTGGTTTTAAAGTTTGCCAGATGAATTCAGCCACATGACACTCCTATGTGAATCCTGTGAGTGATGTACAACTGGTGTATGTGCATAGAGAGGAGGAATTTTGCTTAAGAGTTTACAAAATATGATTCTTACTGTAGGAATTAAAGATTATGTAGCAAATTCATGAAGAGACAATACAGTACAGCCTTTGGAAGATCAGACTTCAGTAGCTGTCAAGCAGCGGGCTACAGCCCAGAGAACGTGAGGTATTCAATCAGGATGTCCAAAGAGAAGTCCAGAATTCTCCAAGATTAATGCTTTTACAAACACTTGTATATGAGCAGTAGTGCTGAGCCCTTCAGGCAGTTTCTGCTGTCTGGCTGCTGCTCTAAAGGGAAGGTATTGAAATTTGTATGAAAGCTTCTTTCTGAGAGTGGAAGAGAGAGAAAAGATGAAGGTCACTGCTTAACCTGCTCACAGGAATGCAGCAGGAAAGAAGGGTACATCCAACTTGCACCAGATTGCAAACAAGACTAGAACTGGTAGGCCTAACTTTTTCCTTTGCAGTAACTGGCACTGAAAAATTCTCCTAGTAACAGTCTGACTGTAAAGGCTAATGAATGAATAGGCATGAGGCTGAAATCAGATTCATTGCTAGAGAGATGCTCTGCCTGGAAGAGAAGTAAGACAGAGTAGCTGAGTGAAAATAGTTCTGTGCTCTAACTTTATATACTTAATTTTCTAGGATTTTCAACCCAAAATATTTTATGAGCACTAATAGTCACTCGTAAAAATATTTTAAAGGGTTAAAAAGGCACCAGAGAACTGTCAAAATATGACAGCTTAAAGGTTACCCAAGAGTGAAACTTGTGAACAAATCTTGGTTTTCTTTCTTTTTTTTAGTGTCTATATTTAACTGGTACATATGAGTGGAAACGGGTCCAGGTTCTTTTAAGTTCAGCTATGCAGCTGAAATATTCTTTAACCTTTTTTCTTGGATTCCTTGTTAAGATCTAGACTTTTGCTGACCTGATTTTATCACAAGTCTTACGGTACATGATTTCTTGTGAGGTTTATGGAGTATTGGGAACATGTGGAAGTCTGTCTCCGGAATGAAGAAGATAGGAAAAAGCTATAGGGAAACTATGAGGAGTATTCACAGTTGCCTCCTTTTGGAGCCAAAACAAGGAGGTAAAATAAAAGCTCTAAGGCTCTTTAGTTAAAGCATGTAACCTATTTCTGTAGATTGTACGTCTAGGGAAAGTGTTTTGGGAGCATATTCTACTCTTTCATAGGGTTTGAATCTCAACACTCACATCTGGTTTTGAGCCAAATACTTGAGTAGTAAAACCTGTTAATTGATACAGCCATTTTAAGATCCTTAAATGTTTTTCAGAGGGTTTGTTCCACATAGTTCTGCTTTCTTTTACTAGTGTAAAACATGGAATTATACTGATAAAAAGTCAGTGTAAGCTTGAGGGGAATCAGGTTCTTTATCATGCTTATAAAATCTACCAAGTGAGAGAAGCATGGATGATTTGCAAGTAGTCGACTGGCATATGGTACCATTATGATAACATCATGTTCACAGCACTTTCCAGATTGATATACAACCTTTCTAAAATAAGCTTGGTAGAAAAAGAAGAAAGAATGTAAAGTCATTTAGCAGCCAACATGCTTTTGGTAGCAGCGTAGGACACTGGTAGGTGACTTCACTGACACTCAGTTTGTCAAATGAGTTGCGCATCAGAGTCTAGTACCTACTTGACAGGCAGTTGCTCCAGCAAAGTGCAGTTGCACTTTGTACACTGGGGTCTGATTCATGCTTTCTTAATTTACAATAAAATTCTGCATTCATTTTCATTCCAGGCAGTCTCAGCGAAGTCATGGGGGTTAGCACAAGGTATAGAATTTGTTTCTCAGGAGGAAGTCCAGTATTAAGCTCTTTGTTAGGAGAATAAGGAGAAAGGCTGGGGTTATCTGGGGATGGAGACTGAATTATACCCCAGTTCTGGGCAGAAATATCCAGACTGAGATTGAAACTGTCTCACTGACATGCTGTGTCATTTATGGCTCTCAAGGAATGGTAAAATCATAAATATTCTTAGAAGCAGGAGCTTTGACAAGTCAAACTGACAACGTTTCCCTATTCAAAGGGGTTTTATCTCTTGCTACAGCTAGCTTAATTCTCTTAAAGAAAACAAGGATATTTTAGATGTCATTATTATGGCATAAATTATACTGCTGTTTGCCTTCATTTAAATGTAGAAGATGTAAATATCTCTTCAAAGAAGTCCTGGCTGATAAATTTGAAATAGTATTAACTTCTGTGTGTTAAAATGGATAAACCAAATGAAGCCCATTAAAGCTACAACACATGCCATGGCTCAAACTTGATGTCCAGTGTTCTTCATCTCCTCTTCATTTCCTTTTTTCTTCATATTTCAGGTGGGCATTTTATCAAGCAAATGGGGCCAATCAGTTATTTTATACATGCATTTCAAGCATCAGAAAATTTTCTTCTCAGAGTTACTGTGCTTTGTCTTCTACAAAACACTGTGTGACTAGTCATGAATTGAAACACAGGCAAAAAAAGGGGCTTATGCCAGTGTTAATTTGCAGGGATTAGACCTGTGGAGGATTGTTTTTGCAGGTAGTATCACCTTGAGGATGAATTGTCTTCTGACTCTGCCCCCTTCCTCTAAGGAAGTTAAGGTAGTTCTTGGTACACTGCTAGTCTACTCAGTATGAACCAGCCGACTAGACCAAACCAGAACTCTTAACTTTTGGCTTACTCAAACATTATGAGATGAATCTCACCCATTCAAAATAATGCCTAGTTTCCATTTTATTTATAAAGAGAGGAAAAACCTTAAAAACATTATTGTAAATGAATGAATGAACAAGTTCAAAAATTATAATCTATAATTCTGTGCTTTGGTTTAGATAGGATGGGTTTGATAGCTGTAACGTTAAAGCTGGACAGAGCTGTGCATGTAGCTCATATAGGGATGTTTTGCTGTTTTACTGTGTGCTTTTCCTGAATGAGGAGTTTTGAATGTAGCCCTGACTATTACCGTGAAATATTACAACAAGAAATACTGTATTTAGTTATGTAGAATTGTGCTTTGAGGAGCAAAGTGCAGTAACTGCAGTCACTGACTGGGACTACTCATAGTCACTTTTCCAGAGGAGTAGAAATCCCTTGAAAATTAAGTACTCCAGCAAATCAGTCTTTGGTGCTGGTAAGTGTGAATTGCAGGGAGTTCTTTAGGTTTGGAGTCTTTGGTGGCGTTATAGCTGTCATTAATTATGTATTGTGTGTTTGAAAGGAATGGCATCAGTGGCCTGTAGGATGTATTTGCACAGTAATTGAGGATTGATTAGATGCAGCCTCTGCAGTGAGGGCTACTGGGAATAAGTCACAGAACTTGCAATAGTGGGAAATTACATTTACAAAACAGTCATTTGTAGTAAACAATGATGGTCAAATACACAAATACACAAAGAATTGTATGACCCTCATTTGTACAGTGCTGCTTGTTGCAGAAAAGGATCCATCCACCTGATACGTAGCACTGGATTAGAAACTCTTGAGGGCAAAGTTGTGATTTGTGCCAGATGAGGTCAGTTCAATGACAGAATACCACTGGCTGCTTGTGATCAGAAGATGAGGAGGTTTCAGTTAATAAACAGGTGATTGCAGTGGATGCACTGAGCAGTTGAGGCAGCTGCTACAACCATTCCAACCCACAGGAAGTTTCAGAAGTTTTATTTTTCTTCATCTTTCTTTTTGATTTATATTGTATCACTTTGACTGATAGAGATGTAAGTGAAATTTATTTCTCAAAATATGTTACATGAGATTGTTTGTGAATCATCTGAGAGCAGGCTGGAAATTGAGCTTGTTCCTCTTGCTCTGGTCTGTAAAAACACAACAAATGTGAGAACTCCAGACGGTGTTGAACAAGAGAGGCTTTGGAAGTAGCTTGGCAGGCAAAGGTGTGTGGGTAGGAATGATACTGGAAGTCATTTAGGCAGAAGAGCAACAAAAATTAGTAAATAAGGAGGGACAAAGAGACAACTAAATACAAGTCAGTAACGAAATTACTGAGTTAAATAAGAATGGTGAAGTAAGGACTCAGATCTGCCTATGGTGTGCAAAATTCTTTTGCTTGACAGGAAGACTGAGGGAGAGTTAGGAAGCTGCTGCACTGATTTATGCCCAGCATTTAAACAGTGATGATTTCTAGATAATAGAGGCAGATGTTTTTCCCTACTGTTCTGTTTTCCTGCAGGTCTTTCTTTTGTCTTATCCTCCCCAGCATTCTTCTAGGCTGGTCAGATTCTTTCTTTCATTTCAGCTAACATCTTAGACATCTGCGTATAGATTAAAAGAAATCTTACGTGTCTTATGTGTTATCTGTCATACAAAAAACCCACCAAACAACAAAAAACTTTGATACAAATAAGTGTTTTCCTGCATTAGCATAACAGCTCATTATTCATTGCAAGGAATTCAAAATGGACAAAGAATTCTTCTCATCTAGCTAAGACTAAATATTCAAAGACATGAGGTAGGAGGCTGTTTGGAAATAGGATAAGGTGATCTCCACACCATCCTCCTTCATACTGTAATATATGTATTAGATTTAAAGGCTTTATACCATGTATGCCAAAAATATAACATAGCCCCTGTGCTGCTCACTACTGGATTGCAGCACACATTTATAACTTTGCTGTATGAAGGACATCACTTTTTATTGTTCTAGCCTCTGTCAGAGCTGAACTTCAAACCTGAACTCAGCCAAATGACCAGTGATAGAAAGCACTAACAGCTGGGAGGTTTACCTGCACTGAAGTCCTGCTGTTCTTTTGAAGATGAGGCTTTCGTGAGAGATATGTAGGACAGTAAGTTTTGTAGGACAGTTTCTTGGGATGTCTTTACATAATATATAGATCTTTATTCTGCTTGAGAACTATTGAGCACTTTAGTAAATTTGATATTAAGTAATAAATGTTATGGTTACTGTTGTTTATTGCATAAATCTACTGCCAGAAAAAGAGATGTGTTACAGAATTGGGAATGGTGAAGCCTGTTCTTGGCTTTGTCAAAGACTGCCTCTAATATCAGTGCCTTGTATTTTCTGGGAATACTAATGCTCCTGATATGTTTTGAATCTTAACATATTTGTACATCCTGTGCAAGAAACTGTTTAATGTTGGGTCACCTGTGACAGCACTGATCCTACTCAAAGTGCTGCGAAAGATGAATACAAACACAAAATAATTTTACTTACTTAAAATATTGCTTGCTGTGATTGAATTGTAAGATATGTGTACCTCTTTTCTTGAGATGGGGGAAAAAAGCTATTCCATGCAAAAATGCAATAATGCATTAAAATGAATCCATTTCCTGCTGGGGAACAATCATTTAGAAAACATTTTAATTACCAAAGCTGAATAATGGGATCAGTATTTTTGAGGAGGTTGGATTTGCCCTACTGAGCCCTGGAGAATCCTCTTCACAGGAGCCCATAAAAACATTGCTGTTTGCAAGTGGCTGCTTTCAATCATGATACTTCTGGGGAGAAATCAGATTTCTTCACAGCAGCTTTTAAGGCAAATGTCGAGTGGACAGCAGGCATGCGTTAACCACTCTGTGCCTGAGCACAGCTTTGCATGCACTCCAGCACTTCTCTTTCTTTTTTTTCCTTTTGGATTAGAATTTATCATGCATTACTTAACATATCTGAAATCAAATTTTCAAGCCAAAGTGTTTGGCTGCAGCAACAGACAATGTTGTAATGTAATGTTGTAAAAATAGCATTCTTGTGTCTATATTCAGCCTAGCAATGGGTAGAAACTTGCAGAAATAAGCCAGCCTGGTCTGTTGCCTAGGCTAAAAGTGGTGTCAAGGGGAATGTTCACGTTATGCTAGGTGTAATGACTTTGACATTCAGAATTTGCCATGAAGGAGCCTCTCTGATGTGTAAGGGTCCTGGTCTCCAGCTCTGGTTTCATGGGGATTTGTCAGAGAGCTGAATGTTAATCGGAGACATGACTCACTAGTTGCAGAGCAGATGGTGACCCCCAAGGAATAGCCGTTACCTGGCCATCTGGGAAAGTTGTAGGAGACTGTAATAAAAAATGTGTTTGTAGCAGAAGTTTCTTCGCATACATGGGATATATTTTAGTCTAAACGAGTTTCTCTCTTTTAATTTTTTCTCCTATTAAGCTATGGCAGCTTTGCTTTCTCATGAGCATGGCACGGCAGACACATAGTTCTTTTTACTCATTTTGTTTAAGCTCCTCTGGGTGATGGATGACACCCATGCAAAGATGTGGCTGATAGTATTTAATATCTGAATCCTAACTGCACAGCCCTCTCATAAGTCCTGTGACTGTGATGATGTAAAAGATCTCTCAGAGTACATTTCACAGCGACATGACCGAACATTTTGTATGGTGAAGATGATTGAGAACTGGTATTAGAGAATGTACTGGGGAAGGGAAGCCATGGTTTTTCAGCAGTGTACTGTGAGTTCTCTTCACCAGCACTAGACACTGGTCAGCAAAAAAGTTAAATGGTGACCTGGGTGTCTGCTGAAGACATAGTCATATTAAACTAAATGTAAACATACACTGAACAACTTCGCTGAAGCTGCTCTGCGTGAACTGCAGGAAAATGCACATTGTCTGAAGTCTTCAGTGTGTGCTCAGAGTAAGCTCTGTCTCCATACTTTGCTGAATCAGGTTATTAAGTTAGCAAAGAAAATTAAAGCAGATTCATCGAGAATGATGTAAATCTTTATGTTCACAGTAGGGCACACAAGCAAAGCTGAAAATCCTAATAATAAGAGTACTTTGTCACTTGTGGAATGAGCAAAGTTCCCAAAATGGTTATTACATGCTGTATTTTCTATTTGGGATTACTGAAATAGAGTTACTGAGAATTAAGTTGGATAAGAGGCATTTTCTTTTTTATTTTCATAATTATTCTGTCACCCACAGAACTTTTTTTTATTCTATCTTGGAATAGCCTTGGTCGGTACAGAAAATTGCTACAGGATAAGTAAAACCAGGCTAATTAAGATTCATAAATCCCCCTTTTAACAAGTACAATTAGGAATAGTTATTAGAGACCAGCTGGAAAACATTAGGGATAAGAATTTGCCATAGGAATTTTTTTATGTGCTTGAGACATTTACTTGATACCAAAACCTAAATGAGATCATCAGAGAAATGAACCTGCTATTTAAAATCTAATTTGTACACAAAGTTAATTCTGAATATTCCTATTGATAAAAATTTTATGATTGGGCCTTGTGAAAGTGCTTGTTTTTAATGGAAGTTTGATTTTTACAATGCCTTTCCTATAATTAAAATATGAGAAGTAGCAACTTGATTATAGTGAATGCATTTTTGTCCAGTGGCTGTGTAATAAACTCTGGTGCTAGTCAATTCTGTTCTCTGTTGTGATCTTTGAAAGCAGAGAAGTTTATTGGGCCTAACTCCAGTCCATTTCAAGTCAAAGGAATTGTTCAGTTAGTGCATTTGGGGATAACATTTTAGGAACCTAAGCACAGGTTTTTGAACATTAACATCCAGCTTGACACCTGGCGAGGTGATTCACTGAGACTGTCTCCCACTAAGGAGCTCTCTACTGGGATGGAACAATATTGCAGTGGCCTTTCTGGGTTAGATCAGAAAGTCTTCTAGTCCAGTATTTGGTCTTCAGCTGTAGCTGGCAGCACTGGCAAGCCCACAGCAGAACTTTCCAGAGTGTTCTCCCCGTTTAGTTTTCCTGGGCTCTTTCTATAGCTGGTGTAAAGAAAGAGAGGCTGCTCCAGTGATGGAGGCCAAACAGACTAATTTATTAAGAATATATTGATATTTTTTATTGTACCAAGGAAATAACTTTAACAAATAATTTCTGTTGGCTCGGTTTAATCCTCAATCACTGTTCAATAGAGGGAATTATGATAAGTGGAAAATCCTTCCTCAACCTTTTGGCTGAGTTTTCACATTACTCTTGTTGCAATTCAGGCTTGATTTTGGAAGTGCTGTTGTGGGAGAGAGAATGCTTTTAGCATATTGAACTGTTTTTAAAACAGCATATCATCTGTCAACTTTTGATTTTTTTTCTCCTCCTTACTGGTAGTTAATTGTATTTTCCTCCTGGAAAATTGGACAGATCAATGTAAATTAAAGAAGATTCTTGTTGTTTTTAGGATAAATAGGTAAAGACTTGTTAGCCATAATAAGCTGTCTGTGAGCAACACAAGTTGAGGCTGTAAATTCACTGCAGACAAATGTTTTCCACCATTGATAAATTTGACACTTTTATTATTCATCTAATTAAATCCTGCACAGAGCAAGCAGGAATCTACAGTGTATGTGAGTGTCAGATGGATATTTAGTACATGTCTGATGAAGATCAGGTAGTTTGCATCACACTGTTGATTTGTTATGATCAAGCAAAACATATTGCCAGTGGCAAGGGGTTGGAACTGGATGATCTTAACTTTCTTTCCAACCCAAACCAGTCCATAATTCTATGATCAACAGAAAAGAAAATGACTGAGCCAAATTCTGTTCTACGTTTGTGTAGACTCAGTGGTGCTCCTGGGAGGGTAGGGGTGAAAATATCAGGAAAAGAGGTCTGGAGTTGTGTGATGCTTGTGGTGGCTGTAGGACACCTTGTGCAATTCCACAGGGAGTCATTGGATTGGGGACAGCAGTGACTGACAGAACTGAGTGTCATGTTGTGTCCTCTGGTCAGGTTAGGGCATCACAGTACTTTGGAGATTAGAGATGAGTAGTACCCCAGGGAAGCTGGTGAGGAAGGCCAAGCTCTATATGAATTATGTGGCACTTTATGTTTAAATAATCTTTGTAACAACATGCCCATGGAGGTTGACAGAACTTTTTCAGTTTCCATCTTATTACCGTAAGGGTGGTGAGGCACTGGAATGCGTTGCCCAAGTTGTGAATGATCCCTCCCTGGTGGTGTTCAAGGCCAGAGTGGACAGAGCCTTGGGTGATATGGTTTAGTGTGAAGTGTTCCTGGCCGTGGCAGGGAGTTGGAGCTGGATGATCTGAAGGTCCTTTCCAACCCTAACTAGTCTATGATTCTATGATTATTTGCACAAAACCCAATCCCCACTGCTTCTTTTGTTCATTCTCTTTTCAAATACCTGCAACAGCAATCAGTTACCTAGCAGGGAGGCTCTCTCCTTTTTGTCAGTTCACTCCTACAACCTTTTTCATTGTGAAGTGTAAGCAAAGAGTGTCTCTCTGTCTGATCTTTGAAAAGCACAAGGCAGTTGGTTCCAGTGTTGCTCCCTTCTGGCTTGCAGCAAAGGTTGGGTATTCTTCAGCTGGCTTTTGTGTACCTGCATGTATAAACCAGGTAAAGCCAAAGGCTGAGTGACATAGAGTTCCCAAAGAAGAGTGCAGGACTGCAAAGAACTTGTTTGTTTCTTCCAACTTTATGGATAGGGTTACCGCCTAGGTAGGTGCTTGTATTTGTTATATAATCCAAGTGGCTTGTACTCAGTCCAGAGCCATTTATTCGAGGCAATTAATTACCAGTTGTTATTCCTTCCAAATTTACTTTTTAAAGAATTGCATTGCCAACAGCATTCTATTTCTGGCAGGCCTCATGTAGTGCCAAGGTTGGGGGACACACATCCTTATGTGTCAAATCCCTGCATAACTTAGTTCCTTGTGGAATCCTGTGAAGATAGTTAGCACAAGGATAAACACCAGGGAAAATCTGTGCTTGCCAATATTGGAAAACAGAGATGTAAAGACTTAGCTCATCAAGCTTAAAGCTGGCTGGAACTCCAGAAAATGAAGTTATAAATGCAGAGATTTTCTGATTCCCAGCCTTTAGTTATGTGTGACTTATGGCACTGAGTCAGAAGAGAGAGTTTCAGAGAAGTGCAGTTGGGACTGGTGAGGGTTTGTAACATGGAAGCCGGCATTTGGAGTTCCATCCCTCTAAAGCAACTGGCAGTCAATGGCAAGACAAGATGTGCTGTTCTCGGTCCATTCCAGGTATAAATGGGCAGATACAAGATGCTTAGGATGATCTTTTAGCTCATCATCAATCAGAGCAGTAGCCAGAAAATAAAATGTTAATGATTTAGATGACTGTGATTAGTGTTTAAGAATGATCACAGATTTCAGAACACTTGGAGACAAAAGCAATTTCTGGTGACTCTTGTTTACTACATCCAGGACTCTCAAGGGTTCTAGTGGGATTTCAGATCTTTTGATTATTTTGAGCTGTGACTTCTTGAGAGTGTGTGAGCCTGCTTGGTTTGCTGGACTGTCTAAAACTATAGTCTTCCTTTCTGGCCTTGCAGCCCCCGAAAGGCACATTGCTGATAAGTTGATAATAGTTTATACTAGGATGTTCTTTTAGGGCTAAACAGCTGATGTAATTCAGCAGAGACACCACTAACTTTAGCAAATTTAAAACACTACCACAGGAGAGCATGGAACTCATCCCATGATTTGATTTTGCTGCTGTATTCTCAATCTGGTTAGGGGATAACTCAATAACATTTTCCAGTCAGCTTCAAATTAAATGCAAAAATCTTTGTTCCACTGAATAACTTCGAAATTAGAAATAGCCAGAAATATCCTTCCCTGAATGTCTCGTGCCTGGAGGAAAATTATTGACACATACAAGTGCTGTGTTTTGGGCCATTGGTAAAAGAATGTAATCCTTTGTATCAGGTAATACACTGATTTAAATCTGAAACTGAGAGTACCTCTCGATTCACTTCCTTACAGAAGCTATTTACAAAGCATTTCTAATTTGTAACCTGTGTTTTAGTCTCCTGTTTGTATGGATCCCCAGTCTATTACTGGATGTCTGTCCTATAGTTTGTGTCTCCAGGTACTGCTCCTCCCTGTGCTCTGGCACCCTCTGTTCCCCCACACTTTACAAGTTAGAATTTGTCTTGGTCTCCTTTGATTTTATTGATTCGCTGGTTTCTTCAGTGATGCGCAGAAATGCGCATTTAGGACAAAAAGTAAGGCAGGCTTCACTGAAATGAAGACATGTTAAAAGTGTTTTATCATTTTGGAGGAGAGAGAAGCTTTCCAGTCATCTTCTGATCATATGACTCCAGCTTTAAGTGAGTCCTCTGTGTATCTGACAGCAGCCCTTGTAGCTAAGCTGTGATCCACACAGTTGTATGTACCTTGTTTCTGCACTTTTCACTTGCCTGTCTCTTTGTCAGTCTGTGCCTTCTCTCTTCCTTTCTCAACTTGGATATGACTCTCTTCTCAAATTTCTTCTTGCTGTTTGAGCCCACTCTCAGCAGTATTTCAACAGTGTTGTGGGATCAGTATTTCAGTTGGATATTATGTGAATGTCAGGTTCCTTTTCTATGGAGCAGTTAAAATGATAAGATGAAATAGAGCAGCCCCCAGTGCTGGTACCCTTGCTCTGTCACCTGGGTGATTGAAATGCCTGTAAGCCAGTACCAGGGAGAAGAAAACGAAGGCAGGCATTAATACATCCGCTTTATTTATGAACTAGTTAGAACTGTGGTTTATTGACCATTTAAATTGCTTTTGGTGTAAGATTTCGGGCGGAAACATTTAATTATTGAACATCTTCCCCTTACTTGGAGTCACAATTTCTTTCTTCTTTTTTTTTTTTTTAATCCCTGACACTGCTTTCATTTTATTACAAACTTTATCTGAATAATCAGATTTAACCCAGTATAAGACATAAGGTCTCTTCTTGCTGTGGCCAAGTTTACATGCATAATTCCTTTTAGTGCATCAGTACATCAAGATGAAAATACATCACTTGGTGCTCTCAGAGCCTCAGCTTGAATATTAAAAGATACCTTCCTGTAGCAGGTGTACATGTACGCATCTGATGTCAGAACATGGAAAAGCGTATTTTTCAGTCATTTAAAATGCAACTGTCAAACCACAGATGGGTGTATTTGCTGAATGCACTGACCCTCCTGTTTTTTGGGAAACAACTGGGTATTTGGCTATCAATTTAGAACTGACTGGCAGGATAAGCACATCAGATTTGCATCATTTATATTCTGTTTTGATAATGAAGACATAATTTGAAAGATAATTTACAGCAAATTATCTTTGAACCATCATCTGAAATCTTGCAGTGCTTAGAATGATGCTGTTCTGGTCATCATTAAGAATTATTTCCTATTGAAATTCTCCATTAGGTGAGAGAAATCTTTAGGAAAGTTACACTCTTGTATAGTTCTTCATGTAATTAGACCATTCCTGGGTCTGCGAGCCTCAGAGTTTAGGGAGAAAATAGGAACTAGATACACACACATGTACAGAAGAAGCTGTGTTTGTGTGAACATGTGTGTATATATATAAAATTTGAATATTTGGTACATTTTATGGAGGTTTGGTTCTGTGGGTATTTCATTTGGTTAAAGGAAGGCCATTTTTTTTCCAGCATTGTTGACAAAAAGTGTTCATAGTAGATATCTACTTAGGTGTATCAGGGGTGCAGCATACATGACAGCAATTGGAACAGTAGCAGCTTCTCTTAGATCTTTGGGTCAGTATTCAGTTTATAAGAAAGTTGATGGGAGTTGTAGGATTAATAGAAATTCATGTGTCTTTTTCTAAGCACACAGCAGAATAAAACCCCTACACCAGTACCTTAAAGTACCTGCCTAAATAAAGTTATAATTACCACGAGACCTTACAATAAGGTTTTTAAGTGCCAAATCATTATTTAAAGACGTAGGAAAAGGACAGTAAAATTGGAGCTACAGGGAATGAAGAGAATATAGAACATATACATTATTAATAAGTATGAGAAGCTTTATGCAGGGCATGATCTAGAAACCAAAAATAATATTGGTTTTAGATGTGGTAAGGCTGCCCAATATAGAATATTTCCATTTATTTTTAGATTATTCTCTTCATATTGCTTACTGATTATGGGAATAAGTTCTATATTCTGTGCCTAGTCTTTGTGCATGTTACAGGTGAGGATCTGGCCATTGAGGTGAATGTTGTGAAGCATAGGCAGAAAACTACTGAAGAATCTGACAGGAAAACTGCAAAGAAAGCTATAAATTAATTACTTGAGCTGGCTCTGATCATACAATGAAAGAAATTGCTCGAGTGGATAATTGCAGCAGGTCATTCCAGTCTAAAGTGTTTTGATATGTGTTTCCAGAATGACCTGTTTTTTTTTATTTGGGGAAGAAAAGGCTATCTGGTTGCATTGGGTTGTCATTGCTGTCTGTGCTCTACCACTAGCTGCTTTCAGACAGGTATGTTGGCTGCATTAACAAAATGCTCAGACAGTGGAAGCGAATCTCTTGCAAACTATATATAGGGTCAGCTCAAGCTAATTTTTACCAGTATTTCTCCTTTAAACATTCTACGGTAATGCTAATTCATTTTGTCACTTGTATATGGTTGCAAACCTTTGAATTTCCTCTGTATTTTGTGAACTGATGGGATAATGTGTCATAGAAACCTACATGTTGGCTTTCAATGAATATACGTGTTACTGAATTATTTTTAATTTCCTGAATGGAAGTTAAAAGAGTATGGTTTAATGTCATTAACCTACAGTGCCATTTAAAACTTAGAACTATTAATTAAATGTAAACAGTAATAATATTGCTGCTGAAAAATCTGTTGAGAAACCTGAACAGTCACTTTTGCAATGAATCTTTTATTTCACTGGCAAGATACATAATTAAAACAGAAACCCGTCTGTTAATTTGTCTTGCAATTTTTGTGTTGTTGTTTGAGTGCGTTCAGGTTCACTCTGATGCAAATGTAGCTCTATTCTGTCAGTAAATCATATGGGATTGGCACCTAGTGCACATCATATCAGACTTTTAAAAAGTATTGAAATTAGTATGTAATATTTATTTATCTATCATGATACAAACCCATCCTGATGACAGTTCCAAAAAGACAAAAATGTAAACCAAAGGTAAGGACTTTTTTGTATTCCTATATTTCTCATAAACTGTGGAGCTTTCTGCTCTGAACTAGTGAAATCGATATTCTCTAACCACTTTAAAAGTCCCAGTGACCTCCTCCCTTGGCAGCAGTGTTGTTCCAGGACAGAAATGAAATCGGTTTGTGACTTAGCCATGGGACTGTGAATGGCAATAATATCTTCCAGAGACAAGACATTTTGCTCTTCAGAGATGCTATCTGTGTGATACCTTTTTTGATTAACATCCTTCCTACATACAGTCAATGCAAATACAGTTGCGCCTTATTTTAAATATAAAATATCACTTGTAACTCACATGCTCATTTGCTTTGAGCCCCTACTGATTGAGTGTAGCAGAGCTGGGCAAAATCACTGGTGGTAAAACTCGATTGACTCAACTGGAATCAGAACAGGTTCAAATGTGGCATCAATTACTTGATTTCATAAATGTCTCTCACCATTTTTCCATGCTGTTCCTGTGTTATGTGACACCAATGTAAGCTAAAACTTTAACAATAATAATAGGAACAAATTGCTTTCTAATTTATAAAATATTTATATTTATTTGATGATGAGAAAATGTTTCTTAATTTAACTGCTTCATGCCTCAGTAAAACTAAGTTCTGTTGCAGAAGATGTTGGAAGCAGCACTGATTCCAGCTGCTACCATTGGTTTAATTTGCAATGAGTTAAAAACCCAATGCTTAATAGATCTCATCTGATATTATTGTCTGCTTGATGGGGACAGCTTAGAGTCAGATATCAAATTGTTAATTCTTGTGTCAAATTGTGGATGATAAAGATGTAGTGATGTAGTTGCTTGTGATGAGAAACCGGTAGAAAACTCTTTATCTGAACAGATTTGAGGAGATAAAGTTTGGGCAAATTTCTTTTTTCAGCTTCTGTTTCTAGCATTTGGAAGTCAAAACATGTTCTACATAGACTAAGTTATACTGGAATGTGCATGTCAAATACAAGCTTGGATTGTGAACCTTGTGAAATCAGGGGCAAACCCAGGAATGGAATGGCTTGTGCTGGGGTACAGTAGGTTTTGAAGATCTTTTTAACATCTGTGTCAGGAATTGATGACCATTGTAGTGTGTTTTTCATGAGCAGCAGTGTTGTTAGAGGTAAATTTGCCTATGACAACTTTGTTAAACAATTTCAGATCAAAGTGAGAGTATCTGTGAAATTTACATCACAGACATGTGCCCTGATCTTGGAAATATTCATTTTGTTACCTCAAGCTACTTTGAAGCTGCTAATTGTTAATATCTAAAGCATTCTTAATCTGTGTCTCTTCACCACCATACCCAGTCAGGTTTTGCAGAGGGAGCCTTCAAACCTTTATATGAAAAAGGTGACACCCACTGCGGGACAGATGTAGGTCAGAATAACACTATCTGAAACGCTTGATGTTTAGCTGATGGGTTTGCATTGTTCTGAATTAAAGGAGCCTCCTCTGCCTGGCTAAGTCAGTTCTTTGCTTCCTCTGCTCTAGATGGAATGTCATTTAATATCAGCTCTTTATTCAGTTCATTGCACAACAAAGATTGCACTATGTTGTTTTGAAGCATCTTTTTGTCCTGGGGCAAATGTACCACATTCTGTAAAGCTGGCAAAAGCTCCTGTTTTGTCCACCTCTCTAGCTAGCAGGCGTTGCTCATCCTACCCTCTGCTGGTTTCCAGTCTGTCAAAGACATACTATTGTTCTGTTTCTTTTTACAGTAGAAGCCACCTCAAAATGCCTTTGAGAACAAAAGAAGAGACAAAGCAATGCAAATATGGTATGGCAGGCTGGATACAATCTGAATCTCTGAGATTGGGATGAGACTGCAGATAGCACATCCAGTGATGGTTTTTTATCATGAAACAAGGATAGAACAAATGGGTTTAATGTATCTTCACTTTGGGGTAAAACACTGAGGCAGCAGCTCAGGGGAAGAGGTTGGTAATTATTTTTGTCTTTTCTTCTTCAGCTGATGCTGTCATTTTTATTCTGAATTCCAAAATAGTGAATACAGGGTCACTCCCAGATTAGTCCATACAGGTTCTCTGAGTGACTACAATACAAATGTGCGCCCTGAATGAGGAGACTCCCCTGGTGTGGATTTTTGGCATACTTTGCAATGTGTAGGTCAACAGGAAAGCACTTAAATATATGTTTTTTTTTTTTGTAATTAGACCTGTAATTCCCATTGATATCAATGGAGAAAGAGTTTTGTAAGGAACTCCTGAACTGAGCTCTGATATGTAAAGCATATAGCTGTACCTTTACAAGCTGAACCACCTGAAATGCATATAGAAATCTCAGGACTACAGGAAAGATTTGCAAAAGATATAGCTTTAGCATCACAATATCTCAGTCTTAAGTGAATGATGGCAGCTGCACCTTGAAACCACAAGCCAAAGTTTATCTTTTGCTTCACCCACTGTATCCAAACAACAGGTACTCAGCTTCTGCGCTATCCTTGGTTTACTTGAGCACAATGTGATAAAAAGCAGCTTTCTGCAAAATCTGTCTTTCTGTGTTGAAAGGACATTAATTTATGACTTCACATTCCTTTTATTTCAACATGTTCCCTGCTTTGTGCCTTGTACTCTGAAAGGAGCTGTGGAGAGCTCCACTACATCGCTCTGTACACCCAGCCTTGCCCATACACATCACCTCTAACTTTTAGCTGTACAGCTATAAATCCTCCCTGCTTCTTGCAGGCAAGAACAGATGATTCAGTATTATCTAGTGCATTAATGTACAACCAAGCAGAACGTAAAGCACAAAGGCAGCCTTGTGGATAGTGTCATCCAAAGGCAGGAAATAGAGACAATACTGGGCATTTACTTCACAGATTGACAACTTTTGATCTTGAAAATCTTCATATGTTTCTTTCATATCATTCTTAATGGTCTGTCTTGGCTGCTGCACCATGAATATGTTGCTCTTTATACAGTACATCCTCTGTATATGTTCCCTGTTTAGAAAGCTAAGCAGAGCCTTCATGGATGATCTGGAAGAACTTCAGTTATTCCTGCACACCATGAATTTGCTGCTTTTACAGCTGACTTTTTTAAGCTGAAGTTCAGGAGAAAGTATGTTCTTTGATGTGCTTTGCGGTGTCACCTTCAAACCATCTGTAAGTCGCCTGTGGAAAGAGATCAAAAAGTTTGCCAGGTACAGAACTTTCTGTTCACCCAATTTATTTGTGTATTTATGGGTGATTTATTACACTGCAAACTGTGCTTATTTGCAGCCTGGAATCTTGAGCTCCCTTCTCCAGCTCTTCATATAAAGATTTCTAAGAGCAGTTTCCAGATTTCTAAGTGGAGGAAAGCCTGAGATCTGTGTGGGAAATAAGATTTGTTGAAGCCTAAGCAGGACTGCTATGATCCCCTAGAATCAGTTCTTGTCATTAGTTTATTAAAATAGTGTTTTAATAAATAAACTATATTTTTTCCTTCAGTTCTCTGCACTACAGTTGCTTACATTTTCTTGAGAGCATCCAGTTGCAATGAAAGTATGTGCTTTTGTTGTCTTTCCTGGCATGGAAGCATGTTGCCAAAGCTATATTGATCTAACTGCACAAGCTAGTTTAATAATAAAGGGTAACTTTAATTCCTTTTGATAGTTCGCTTTCCTGACTGGCTATACTATCTGCAGAGACTGCCTTCATGCCAGATTAGCATTGTAGTTCTTGTGTATTATGTTGTGCATTTCATGATTTAAAATTCAGTTACCTCTTAGAGAAATGAAATCTTCATCTCCCCTGGCACCTCCCTCCCACCCCATTACTATAGAGTTACAGATGCAGGACCTTATAATCTTTTAAAGCCTTACTTTCATACATTAGTTGCCTTCAATTGGTACTTCCAACTACCTGCTAGGTGTCTGTCCTCGTTTCAGCTGTCACAGGAGCCAAACATGTGTGAGTGGTTTCACAGTGTTAAGAGGAGTCGAACATTTGTCTTTACTGCGGTACATCTGGGACTGTAGCAGTTGGCTGTTGCTTATGACTATTCTGTCTTCTGGAGTGATGCACCAAGCCCTGCCCAGCATGACTTGCAATGCCAACAGTCAGCACTAACCATGTAAGGATGTGTGGGGATTTCAGACTATTTGAAGTGATGGAGTTTATGGAGGAGTAGCCTATCTGCACAGCATCTTTGCAGTCCATTCATTAAACATTGTGTGGGGTTTTTTTTTTTTTTTCCTCATACTCATGTACATGTAACAAATAGTTGCTGCTTCCTTTTTAAAAGAGAAGACTCAATTTAAAACAAACAAGCTAAGATTAATGCACAGTTTTAGGTGTAACTTCACATCCTGGCCTAAATCGTATTTTAGTCCCCTGACACACCACTTTTCTTATTTCATTTCCTCTGAATATTATAACAAATGTGATGCTTCTTGCCGCATGCTTTAATGTGGAAATCCCAGTGTTAAGGATCAATGGAGCTAATTAGTAGTGATTAATGAGAGAACTTTAATTGCTAGACCAGCCATTAGAATTGCAAGTGGTCAGATAACTGTCAAAGAGGTGTAACTGCTCAGCCTGCAAAGGCAAATTAGGTGCTTTGTTGGCTAGATACAGTTTGGTTAGTTTTATCATAATGCTAATTAAATACTTTGAATAGAAGCTATTAATGAAGAAAGTAAGTTATATTTCACCCTATCTGCAAAAATATCTCAGTGTATCTCTCCAGTTTACTAAATGACCACTAGGATTGTCCCACTCTGCTTACAGGTGGGTCAGTCTGGAGCAGCACAAGTGACTTCATTAGAACTATCTGAATTTACCAGTGTGACTGAAATAACCTGCCAATTGTGATTTACTTGCAGATTTACTGTGTCTCAGATCCTGCTTACTATTCACTGAGTAACACTGCATAGTAAACGATCAGTGTGTGAAAGTGACTTTTTTTCCCCAGTACCATGAAGCAATGAGGCAGATCCATGTGCTTGTTTGTATACACAGATGTATTATGCACTGGCTGTATGAGCTATTAATGCTAATATTTCATTGTCATTATATGTATCTGTATAGCTGCAGTGATGCAGTGGGCTTTCTGTAGTGTGGCACTAGCAAAGTTCGATAATATTAGCTTTAAAATGCAACCCTTCCGTTTAATTATGTCATGAAAGAAGAAGAATGCACAATTCCAAAGAAAACCCTTTTCTTTTTGCATGACATAACCTCTTTTGTGTTTCAAAGTGTAGTGCCAGAAGTTGAATTGCTTGCTATTTAATCTTTACTAGATGCAGCACAATCTAGCCTTTGGCTCTCTTTGGAAGGGTAGGAATTGGCGAAGAGAAACAAACAAAAATACATGAATGTCTTTCGAGTACAGATAGCTATTAATGGACTCCAACTCAGGCCAAGCTTTTACTCAATAGCACAGCAGTTTTTTATGTACTAACAGAGGGCTTTTGGTCTTTGTGGCATGACGCTTTCCTCCTTTTAAACAAAAAAGAAATAAAGCTTGTGTTCAGTTGATGAAATGTAAACTGACTTTCTTTAAAAAGAAAACTCCTGCCCTCACAGTGGATTGTGCAGTGAAGCTTTCCAGAGTGAGTAGAGGTTACCCAATTTAATGTAAGAATCTGAAAAATAATCAAATGTTCTGAGGATTCCAATTAATGCTTCTTTTCTCCCCCCCCCCCCATCTATAGTTAAAACACTTGCCTGATATTTTTGAGCCGTTCTGTTTGAGTAGAAGGGTGGCCTGATGACTCAGATCTGGAAGAGTTTGTTTATGAAGAGCCTCACTAGATGCTGTCAAGTCACAGCTAGAGCATGAAAATACTAATGCAAAAATGATAACTTTTTCTTGTGGCCTAAATAATTTGGCAAAGTATCTGAGAAATCAACATGCTTCAAGTATTTGCTCTTTAAAAATCTTTCTTTCTTTAGTTATAATGCTTGTGTCTGTAGTTCTACCTCCTAGGAGAGGAGCTGTCCTGCCCACAGTCTGAATAAGCAGGAAAATATCTAGCCAGGTTTTCTGATTAGGAAGAGAAAATAAGAAGAGAAGATTATCACCTTCAGAGGGATCTCATCTTTTATTTAAAAGAGATAACAAAGGAGAAAGTTGAATATAAAATACATTCACATAATACCAAGAACAAAAAAAAATACGGATCAGGAAGTACAAGTTAAATTAATCTGTGTTCTTGCACAGTGAATTTCAGTGCTATCAGATTGATTGGTTGCAACATGTATTTCCTTGAAACAGGCAATTTGCAAATAAGGATATTTCCATTGCAAGAGGACACATCGAAAGCATTGTAGAAAGGTCTCTTCTCTTCCACATATTGTCTTCATTGCTTGTGGTAAAGGAAAACACCTCCTGGTTTCCAGGTTTCTAGGTTTTGGGGTAGAGTCTTTGAAAATGCCCGTGATACTCTTTAATATGGGTGTTCTCAAATCTCTTGGAGATTTCTGAAAGTAATACAAAAAACGTTAAAAAAACCCCAAACTTTTTTTTGCAAAACAACATTCTGCTTGTATATATAGAATAGAATATATGAATAGAAGCTTCTCTGAACATCTCAAATAAAATACCGAGCAAAAAGGACACTTTTATTTACAGAAGTTCCATCTACTTGGAATACTGAAACATGAGAATGAGCTTTCTCTTCCAGTTTTTAGCTCAAACCAGCTATTCTGATACCTGGATCTGCAGCTTCTGCTGCCAGGCTGTTTTTAAACATCAGATTTTCCTTCTGAATTTCATGTAGTCTCTAAATGCTTTGGTGTTTTTAGTTTCTGGGTGTTTTTTTTTTTGTTTTGTTTTGTTATTTTCTTTAAAAGTTTCTTAACTCAAAGCTGCTTCTTTCTTCCTCTCCATCCTATACTACCTTAATCTTAACTTTCTCTGTTCTGGACACGACATAAACTGTTAGGCTGGCTTCATATCAGTGGTTCATTCAAAGGTTGCAGTGGAGCTAGCGTGCTAATATGAGCATGAAGTTGTAAGCTAGGGGCCAAGGTCAGCTGAACTCAGTTCACAGCAGAAGGTGAGTGAGCACAGGCTCAGTTTTTGAATTGGGAGTTTTCTCCCTGCAGCTATGAGATCTCAGTGACTACTAAAGGATGACAGCTGTGCCTTTGTGACTTCCCTGGCCTAAGTAGCAAGAGTTCTAATGATATCCTCAGCTGGGATCTCACGCTTGGCAAAACACAGCTTGTACAGGAAAAATTGCTGTAATTTATAAGTGTTTATCAGTTTCTAAATGTTTAACATCTAACTAAGTTATTTCTCACTTCAAGTATCAAGCCAGCAAATAGTGCTTTAAATTGTGGTTTGGAGTGATTTGAAAAATACCAACATCAGCAGCCTTCAAGTGAAGGCCATGATCCACTATAATAGCTAGCTAGTTCTAATTCCTGCTCAGAGAATTGGAGAGGATTTCACACCCAACTGGAAGCGAAGTAACTGATGGAAGCCTGGAAAATGCACGAGACACACTGGTCAACAAATCAGTCCTGCTGGCTATGGGTGATGGAGAGGACTACTGAAGGACATCTCTGAAGGGATCAGCAAGTGATTTAGCTTAGGGACAAACTTAATAGTGTATCTATGATAGTAGCCTTAATTACTAATAATGCTTCTTTTAAATGTTTAATGCCCAGGACATCCCATGAGTACTTATCTAGGCAAAAAGGAATGGAAAAAAGATTAGTGATATTCTCTGTGGATGCTGTTTTGTATCAGATCCTGATATAGGCAGGAGAGCTGGAGAGGACATCAGAAGATTAGCTCATCTTCCTTCTGACTGTATGTAAATATCCATCTCTGATGGATGTTATGGAGTCGGAGAATAGTTGAGGTTGGAAGGATCCTCTTGAGATCATCCAGTTCAACCCATTTCTAGGGTTGCTTATCTAGAGCAGGTCGCTCAGGAGCTTGTCTTGCTGGGTTTTGAATATCTGCAAAAGGTGGGATCTTTCTGCTGGGATGCTGAGAAAGACAGGGTCTGAAGCTTTACTAAAGCTGTGAGAAACCCCAGCTATTGTCCTGGTCTTATCCATTAGGCCAGTCACTTCATCATAGACTTACGAGGTCGATTCAGCATGATTTCCCCTTCATAAACCCATGCTGACTACTCCCAGTCACCTTCTTGTCCTTCTTATGTTTGGAATTGGTTTTCAGAATTGTTGTCACCTTCCCAGAGAAATGTTGTGTTCCTTGTTCATGGTTGCTTGTGACTCCCCCATGTGCAGATGTGCTGGATATTCACGAAGAATGGGAGAACATAACCTTTCCTTATGCCCCAGATACGCCAATCAGCATGACTGGGATTGCAAAACCTCTTCCAGTTCCTTGTAATTTGCTAGTATGGGTTGTGGCAATCTATGTCTATATATTAACACAAGGTGGCAAAAATGAAGTGTTGCTCTGATGGGTCACCTGGTCTTTCCATTACTCCTATAGAAGTGTACTTCTGTTTTCTTTTAAAACTTGGCTGGAGACAAGGAATTGTAACTGTTTGCTCGTTCTTTCAAGATTTTCCAATATTATGAGTCTAAAATGCTGTAAAAAATCTCAGCTGTTCTAGAAGGATTGCTTATAATGTATGTGTATTTTAATAAGAGAATTTAATGTCAAGCTTTAATGCTGAGCGCACATGGCACATGAAACAACAATAGTGCCCAAGGAGAAGAATCTTCACAAGCATATTCTGCATTGACTAACATGAGGAATGTTCTTTGCAAATGGGTGTGTCCATCCTCCAGGCACTGCAAGTGAGTGACATTTAATCCTTGGTGCATTAGACCTTGTCTGAAACTGTTCCATAAATATTATAATAAAGTAATTAGAGTAGACATTTTTGAACATCAATTTTGATGTAATTATCATGCTAGTGTTCATTACTCAGCAGACAGAACAATGGATTCCAAACAGCTTTTGTTTTATTTAAATGCCAGTACCTTAAAAATAGATTCTCTGAGCAGCAAAAATATTATCTCTGTGGTTTAATTCTCTATGGGGATCTGTCTTGGGGCAAGCTTTCTCCAGTGGTTTCAGGTTCTAAATGTAACACACTCAATAGTGGCTGTGATGGCAAAGGGGGAGCCAGGAGGGCCCTGCCAGAGCCCTGGCCAGGTATAAGAAGTGTCAGGAACTCCTTTCTGAAGACAAGATCTGTCTTGCCTTGTTCTTCAGACCCAGCTCTTCTGCTACTCTAAGATCGTTTTGAGTAGGGTGGTGTAGTAGCCACGCATGTGTAATCTTAAAGGACCAAGAAAAAACTCCTTGACACATTGTATCTAGGAAGACAGTATGAAAAGCCAAATTGCCAAGTTTAAGGTTTAGAGCAAATCCTTGATTTGGACGTGCTTTGGTGTTAGCATGTGAACTGCTGCACAGGTCTCATGGAGCAGAGACTGCAGATTCATGACATGTCTTTGGAATCTGGCTGCATGAAGGGTTACCTGGAGCACATCTCTGCAGTGGCTGAAATGCAGATTTACTGTAGCTGCTGTCTGCATCTTGTCCTGCAAAATGAATCAGTCAGTGGGGCTTTATCTCCTCTCAAATTCTTTGACCTTTTCCTCTACATGGAGGGGACATGAAATTTCTGTTTTATCATTGAGCGCTGGACTGAAAAGGTTCCTTTTTTTTTCTGGAATGTCTTGGGCAGAAGTATATGAGTGTATGCTCTAAGAGCATCAGCCCCAGTATATAGGTAGTGTGTTGCCTTTTGTGTATTGTTTTCCCTTATGTATAAAAACTGCCTTAGGCACTTGTTCACCAGCCAGTTGGAATCAATGGGCAGTTCTCATTGACTGGAGTTTTGAATAAAATACCTCATATCTAGTTGTTTTCACTTCTAAGCACTGGAAACAGGATGATGCTCTGGAGGGGGCTTTCCAGGCTAATACCACATTAGACAAAAGAAGTTACTCTTTGATGAAATCTTGAAATGCTCATTATTAAGCCAATGTCTTCTCAAGCATTACTGCTCAACTGTCTTCTCAGCAGTTTACTGTTAGGTCTCTTCTACGTGTGACTTTCATCTAATGGCAGTTAGCCAGACTTGCTAAAGAAAAGTTACAGATTGTAAGTTACTCAGCAATGGATTCTGCTGACACAAGTAGACAGTGTGAAAACATGTGAAAGACGAGGCTTTAGGGCTATTTTTTTCCTCCTAAGAATGGAGAACAAACTGAAGTAGGGTTTCCTACTGCTCCAAGCTAAACTGGGTATGGTGAGTCCTATGCTGATAGAGTTGCTGGCTAGAGTTCTTCCATCTGTCCTGCTGAAAGCCTACCTAAAAGGAAAGAAAGAATTTATGGAGAAAACAGGAAAGAAAATCAACCAACGAGGAAATAGTGAAATCAGACATGATGATCAGAATTTATTTCCAAATCCCATGTGAAATTCTATTCAATGATTTTTCATTAGACATCAAATTAATGGTTTGATGTAGAAGATGAGCAAGTTCCCATACAGCTACATTTTGAATAACTTAGGTTTAAAATGTGATAGCTCATTCTGCTGATAAATAAAGGTAATGAAAACAGGCCACACGACTAGAATGATACGTTTCCTGAGTGTTTTCCATGTTTCCCACAGTTGGGATGGGTGAGCAGTGTATAGTCCCAGACCTAATTCCACCAATTAGCTGGCACTGGAGCTCATGCTGTGCAGGCCATTCAAACATGCCAATGCCTTGATAAATACCTCAGATGAGAGAACAGAATAAAATAAGGACGGATTCATTTCAGACTGTGGCATTTTTGTGGGAAATAAAACTTGCATTTTACAGCAAGTTTATGTTTATTTTTTTGGCTTGTAGGGTTTTTTCCCCAGGTTTATGTTGAGCAAAGTTCATACAGTTGCATAGGTTAACATTGACTGCAGCTTTGTGCTCTTTCCCTAGATTGTAACAGAGAACATCCAAATGTGATATCCCAGGAGATGAATGTGGTACCCTTGTTATCCTTTCTACATAGCAATCAGCTGTAGGTGTCTCACTCTTCAAAGTGGGCCATGTCCTTATGAACTTTCCAAACTAATGGTCTTGAAACTGGAATTTGTAGAGGCTTAATTTGGTTAAAGAGCTTAAGAACAAGGTTTTCAGTGGAGCTTCCATCAGCTGGCTAATGTTTTTCACTTCTTTCAGGCCTTGGAGAGGCTTTCTTTCTAGATGCAGGTAAAGTAATTGAGCCTGTTACTTCAGTTATCTTCCATTTCACTGAGCAGAACTGGATGAATTAATACTCTTTAGTGTTAATTTATTAACTCTGCAGAAAGTTGGAACTTAGCTGCTGGCTTTAGGTAGGTTTAGTTTTGCAGTCATGCAGATGACGCTTGTTCCATTTGCCTGCCTGTATTCCATCAACTCGACAGCGATTGGCAGTTGAGGAAGTCACAAAAGCAACATTTGCTGAGTGGAATTCTGCCTCTTTGGTTTTCCACCATGTGAAATTGTGGTACTAGTATGTGTGTTACTATTCCCACTGTGGAGACTCCAGTGAGTCCACACCATGCTACATGAGACATTTGGATATTCTGATACAGTTAGCTTAAAGCATGTGCTAGGCAGTTTTCAGTGATAAATAATAAGAAATGGATAGAGTCTTTTTGTTTAAGGCAGTAAGATTTTGTTTTGCCAACCAATTTAATCTTCAAATAGTATTATTATAAAAATCATACCACTTGCTTGAAGTAAGTGCCTGTTACTTGTCAGGTGCCTCCTGATCACTTATTTTGATCCTTTTCTTAGTAAAATGCACTTCCTTCAGAGTTTGCTGTTTAGTATTCTGCTTTTCCTCTACAATACTGCTCTGAATTACATGGCATGTTCCTTGAGGTAACAAAGATGTCTGTCCATACAGATTTGACAGGAGGCAGAGCTGCACCTTAAACCTGTAGATGCTAAACAACATTATTATTAAATTACAGTGCATCTACAATGGAATTATAGATTTATGATAACGCAGCATTAAGCCTTCTGTAAAGTAATCCATTATATAGCTCACTCATCTTTAACAGTGCTTACGGAGAGATTCAGAATTTGGTTCATACATCATCTCTAATGTGTTCTTATCTAAACTGTGCCATACTCTGAGAGATCAGGACATGGAGAATTTGAATTCAAGATGCTGTCTAAACAGGGTTTGTAGGTGTACCTTGGAATCATCACTTGCTCTGTACCAGATCACAAATGTGTTGTCTGAAGAGACTTATAATAGTAGCAGAAAAACAGAACTGACGTGCCCCTGTGTTTGTGCCAGAGAAGGAAGAAAAAGGCTGTGCTCATCTTTTCAGGAGCAGCTAGTGCTGTTTTGGATAGTCAATATAACCCTGGGCAGAACTGGAACCGTAAGGAGCTGCTGTACTTAATATGGATCTCTGTAGTGGCCAGAGAAGTAACTGAGACATTCACAGGAAAAAAAAGATTAGAAAAAATATTCTTAATATTAAGGACTCTGAAGAACAAAGTCATATTTTGAGCAGACTTCAGAAGAGAGGAACTCTCCTAGAGATTATTAAAAATGTATGATTGAACATTAGAATGTGAGATAACTGTTTACAGCAGGGTAGGAACAAAGTCGTACAATGGAAGTTAATGAGTCAGCGCTTCCTGATAGGCCACATAGTGATTTGGAAAGCAAGTTTTACAGGACTGAGGGGCCAGCGTTGTAATCCTTGATGCAGCTGAACACTCTTGTCCCTTGGAAGGCATATAATGAAGATGTGCATGTACAAGAAAGGCTGATTAAGGTTCCTGGCTCGTACTTGCAGGGGTAGAATGGCTATTTTCAGGACTCTTTAAAACACAGATTTTGCAAACAGTGGTAAGCTGGGTGATGAAATCCCACCACTGCATAGTCATTTATGGATCAGATAATGATTTTTTCTGGTGCCATAATGACGTTTCTCCACTCAAGGGAGCCCAGGCACTTCTGTCAAATATTGCTGATGCACCCAGTACATCTGCCAATGTTGCCTTATTTATAAGCAAGAGAAGGAGCTGGGGAAGAATTGTCCTCATACAAAATAACTTGCAGGAAAGTTTCTTGGCACCTCTGTTGTCAGCAAAAGTTACTTGAGCAGCAATGTATATTATGAAAAGAAGCAAATTAATATCTGGATTTTACTTTTGTCAGGAGTTTTCATATTACAGACACATAGTATTAAAAATGTATTTCTGCATTATGATTTCTTTTTAAATACCAATTTTTCTATTTGTTTCTTTGGGGGGATGTTTCTGGCAAGTTTTTACAGCATTTGGAGCTGCTGTGTGAGGTAAGTGCTCAGATCCTGGAGGTTTTGCAATTAAAGGGATTCTTAGATAAAATTTAATATTGTAGTGCTATGATTTTGATAATGATTTACAATGACATTTTAATCTTATAAACTGCTAAAAAAGAATGCACCTTTTTATCCCAGGAAGTTTTATATCTACATGCTGCGGTTACAAAGTATGGTGATTTCTGTGCTTACTTAGCTGTGAATGTTTATTTTCTACCTGTATCCTAGAGTCCAATAATAAATGTAACAAACTTGCAGTCACTCAGACAAGTGTAACTTGAGCATCTTTATGCAACATCCTTCAGAATTTAGTTTTACAAATAAACTCAGTGTGTCATTGACGTCCAAGAGGGGATCAATAGAATGGAAATTGCTGTTTCCCTTGAAGTGTTGCAGTGTTTTATTGCTCTCACATTTTCACTCTATAGCCTTTTCTCTGCCAATGAGGCCACATGTCCATGCCAAGCACACAGAGTACAAGGAGACAGAAAGATAAAATATATGAATGATGCACAGTTCACGTTCCTTTTCCTTTCTGTGTTTTCTATTCCACTCTGGTAAAGTACTGAGCTGCATCATCTCCCCAGGGAGCAAGAATTTCTCCAAGGGTTTTCAGTGTCTTGGAAGGGTTGGACCTTAACTTTGCAAGTATTGTTTCGCCAGTGCTGTTGAACCAGAGGAGTGGGTTTGAGTGTGTATGCTCATATGCTTACATCTTCTTCAAGTGATAGTGATACCATCCAGATCCCTGTGATATATTAACTATAGCCTCATCTCTAGGCATCTTCCTGTGCTAGTTGCTGGCAGAAGGTGGGTGTAAAATAAAATTCAGGCACATAGGAAATGGCCTTACATTGCTGAACTGGAGATATGATTTGTTGACTTGTCTGCTGGATTCAAAGTTTCTTTAAGCAGGAACTTAAGGCCAAGAAACCCAAGAACTAAGCTTCAGGTGTGTCTGAATGTTTGTGTATATTTCTTGCGTAGTAAGGATGCCAGCTTCAACCTGAAGCCAGTCTTTGGCACAGGCTTAACTAGTTGAATTCAGCAGAAGCAGCTAGCAGAAGGTTGTGCTACTGCAGAACATACAGCAGACACTGCAGAAGAGTGGGTTGTGGTGGGCAGCAGTTAGCCACTTTTGGAGTGTAGTCTCTTTTTGGTGTGATATTACTTGATTTCACATTAATGGGAGTTACTTGTCTGCGTCAAACAGATACTAGACTTTACAAATTAGTTTGCTGTGTCTCCAGCTTTCCCTCCCCCAGGTTATATTCCATATGCTGCGCGGTATTTTGTTTGATTTGTACCCACACACACTTGATGAAGCAGTCTCTGCAATGCTTAGGCCAACAGTGGTATGTTCATTTGGGGCTTGGTTGCTAATCTAAAGTAAGTAGATGATATTCTCAATGTTGAGTCTCTCAGTATATACACAAGATGCTAATGATTTAACATAAGGGAAGCTAAAGGCTAACTCTTATATTTGATAGCTGTTCTCCACTGTAACGTGCCCAGATGCATACCTGCTACTGTAGCAATTACTGTTACTATAACAGAGAAGCTTTCTGGTGCTGTTATTTAGTATATTTAGTCTAAATTAATTGCAAGTTAGTCTAAACACTGCCAAGACTTGAGTTCACTGGAGTTTTCCTAAAAAGAAGGAAAATGAAGAACATTCAGAAGTTCTTGTTCTCCCAAGGCCTATATTATTCATTCATTGAATTAGCAGGTTCCCTGTTGCCTTTGCTGCAGTTGAGGTCTGAGCTCTTCACCTACCCAATGCAGTGACTCAGGGAGCAGATTCCTGGGGTTATAATTAGTCCTTATTTTCAATCTGATATTTATGTATTTCTCATTTGTTATTGATAGACTTTGACTTTTCCTTCTAGGTAATGGCAATTGAATCAGGGAGTAGTATATGTGTATATACACTCTTCTGCTTGCTCCAAATGGGGACCATCTCTTCTGTAGGATAGCGAATAGACTCTACTCACTGCGTTGTAAGGAATGAGAGCTCGCCTGGAACCTCTCCCTAGCCTAGGTCTTCACTGTTCTGGTTTCCAGCCCTGATCTTGCTTCTTTGTGGAGCAGCTGCACAGTGGAGAGCTTCAACTCCCATGGCATGTTGTGTGTCAAATCTGTCTGGTATTAGGCTACATTATGTTCTGTGTTTCTGCTGCTCTTTGTGAGTCTTATTCTTCAGCTTCTGAAGACTCCTTCAGGATTTTGGGAAAGAAAGGTGGTGTGCCCTGTGTCCTGGTTGTCACAAGTTATGTGGCCAGCACTGGACCCAAGTTTGAGAACCTGACAGAACATTCCTCCAGTGATATAGAGTTAGATTTCCCCAAAAGACATTTTAAGTTTTAGAAATAAGATGGAAGTTGAGGGTAAGACTGCCAGCCAGCACTATTTCCATTTATTATGCTGACCAGTGCAAGAAAGTAGTGTTTACAGTTCTCACTCAAAAAGAAGGGAAATGTTTAATGAAATCCTGTGCACATGCTTTCTCTCACTTTAAATTTGTCTTTGACAGAGTATGAAAAATGTATAAGTTGAACAATGATGTTTGACAGATTACCTCTTGTATCCCTTTGGAATGAAAAGATTTTGCAGCAAGGCTTCCTGATGTGCTATTTAGAGTAATCAGACCTTGAGTCCTTTGGTTTCACACTTTGCAGGCACTTGGAGTACAATTGAAGTACATGCTGGAGCGTTGTCGTTCTCATGTACATGGGAGAAAAAGCATTATCAGATAATTAGGCTGTGTCATGGAGATGTAATAAAAATCCTTAGGAAATTAATTAATGCACATGTACAATAGCTACTTTAAACCACAACACTTTAGCCATTTAAAATGAGGTTTGTTTTAAATAGCAAAAGCAATTAGTCTGCTCTGACTGATTGCTTGCCAATTTTTTTAATGTAAGAACATTTTTGATTTATGGGAGTGAAAAAAATGAAGAAGGGGAAGAAGGGTAAAATTCCTCTGTGGCTGTTCTCAGCAAGGAAAGGCTGAAGCTCAGTAGCTGTTTCTTCTGTGCTGCAGTTATCTCTTACTTCCTACAGTCCTGAGGTAAAGCTTTGAAACTTTTTGTATGTTATCTTCACAAGTATTAGCTTCACTGGCACAATAATATTTACTAATATCTGCTATGTTCACATAGAAGAGTTAGATGGTATTTTTTATGTTAAATCTCTTCCTTCTAAAGGAAATATTACTCAAACTGAAAAGCTGTGTTCATTTGGGTGGTATCTTGGCTCTTGAAATAAAACCTTCCAGGTCCCCTGTACTGTAACTCTGTTTTTCACAAAAACAAGGAAGAACGTGAGCTGTGAAAGCAAAGCAGGAAATGGATGACCTTCAGAGCTGAAAGGGAATTTGTGCTTGTCGGCTAGATTCAGCATGGCTCTTGTGCTACATGCCTTAGACCAGGTTCAATTTGCTCTACTAAAGAGCTTGTACTTTGGCATGTGCTTTAGTATCTGATTGAATCATGGCTCATGTTTGCAATCAGTAAATATTTACAGTGGCTTTTGGAGCTACAAATAAATACGAGCATTTCCTGCATCAGTTCCTGTTTCTCCATAGGTAGGTGTTGTACCGAGACCCTGAGGAGCTGAAGAAAACTATGGTCACCTAGCATGCAGAATTTGGGGCAAGCAGAGAGCAATGAATGCGTCCTAACTGAGGCTGGTGATGACCAGCTCTAGATGTGCTCATTCCCTTGCATGGTTACTCAGCATGTGCAGCTAACACAGGCCCCTAGGATCTCAGAGTACCTCCCCTCCCTGTGGGTGTTCTGCTTGCCTGGGTTTCCTCTGTAGAAGACACATTTACTTGGCTACCCACCTCCCTGCCTGCAAGTCCCAGAGCAAAATTAGGACTTCACATTCCTTTTTTTTTTTAGTAGAAAGGGACAAATTATTGAGTAAGTGACATGGAAGAGGAATTGCTACACATGTTAAATAGAGAATGATTGCTGACAGCATGCGTTATGTGAAGGGAACCTGCACAAAATGAAATGCAAACCTTGCTGGAATTTAGCAGTTATCTGAATGTATGTTATAGGATTTACAGGTATTATGTTCTCTTCTAGGGACTGCACAGCTTACATTTTCTTCAGGACCTCTTAGTGTAGTAGTGGTCTTTCTGGTTCAGCTACACAACCTTTTTTGTGTTACATCAAGCTTGTCTCCTGTCACTGGTGTGGGTTGAGAGAGTTTTGTTCCAAAACCAGCTGTATCTCTCTTCAAGGAAAACACGGTCAACCTTGTGAAGTCTGTGGCTTTCCTTCAGTCTCGAGTTTTCCTCACTGCTTTTAAGACCCTCCTGAGCTCATCCATCATGGCATCTGACAGACTGAACTGAGGAGCTGAATGATAGATGTGCTCTGCTCAGTGCTACTGGATTTACCACATATGCATATTAAGCAAAAACTGTATTTTTCAAGTTTATTAACTGGGAGTATTAATAGAACTTCTTTCTCATTCAAATATGTATTCAAGAGGTGCATAGGTGTGTGTCTTGCTGCAGGGCACTGCAGCCTGTATTTTTACAGCTGGGGGTAGAGTTTGACCAGAAATTATTCAGAAACCCAAGTTATTTTATTAAGAAAAGGAAATGTCTAACATTTAGTTCAGGTCTCTGTAATTTGTACACTCTGTGTATAAATACATATAAACTGTGTTTTATTACGTTTGTTATTAATACTTTCCCTGTCAACACTGTGCTTGCTGCCAAACAAACTAAAGTTGCAAGGCCTGCCTCACTGTCCTGTGATTTGTACTGCCTTCATGCAGGGGGGAATGTGAAGTCATTCCTAAAATTGAAGAGTCCTTTAGGTTGGAAAAGACCTTTAAGATCGAGTCTACCCGTACTTGTGCGAAGTCCTTGTGTACTGCAGGGCTGGTGGATGGGAACCTTTGCGTGCAGGGCGATAGCACTGTGGTGAGTACTGTCTGCTTCTGTAGGCAGCAGAACAGCAGAGCCAGGGCTAGGAAATGGGAAATAGCAGAAAGCAAGAGGAGCAGTGCAGGCAGAAGCTGTTATGTTAGGAGAGAGTGGGTAGTAACAGGTTATCTGAATAGCCTGATCTATGTTATGTCAGAGAAACTTGAGATTTGCATCACTGTATAGCATTATTATGTGACCTTATAGATCTTAGTGTTATCCATCTGTTATTGGTGAAGTCTCCTGTGTGTCACTTTTTGTAATAGAGGGGCTTATTCAGCAGAAGTACTTGATCTAAAATCAATGGCTCAGACTTGAGATTGTAAATCAAATGCTTTTGACTACAGCTTAAGTTTCTGCACTGCATAAGTGAAAATTTAGATAATAACCATTACATAAACAATGAATAACATAAAAGCAAGATGCCAGCAAACAAGCTGGGGCTGAGACAAACACAGTGGTCATTTTACTTATCACTCAATGTCATTCAAAAGATACTTGGTTGTGGTGCCAGTCAGCATCTTTCTTGAAGACTTTTCATTAGGCATTGACATTATGTATTAGAATTAGTAACATGGGTGCTTCTGCAGGGGAAGTAAAAAAGACTGCATTTGGTATGCGTGGTTGAAGTAAAACTGGGGGAAGCTGCTGACATATTTGCTGCAATGGATTTTGACAGAAAATTTGAGGTTCACAGTCTTGGAAAGTGTTAAGTACTCAGATGGTCTCAGCTCCATGAATTTTCCCAGGAACTCAGTATGTTGCAAGACAACTGTAAACAGCTTTTAGAAGCCTTCCAGCCAACAGTTGGGGTATGTTTGAAACCATCTTCTATCTTAAAAAAATATTTATTGATGCCAGAAATGAACAGAGTGTGCACTACTCAGGAATAGAAATAGAATATTTCACCTGGCATGGTTCTGACATCACGCCGTGAAGAATATCCCACAGAATCAGGGTAGCAGTTGTTCATCCATGCTCTCAGGGAACCACTCTTCTGTATGCTGGGCTTCTCACAATTATCCTTAGTTTGGTTTTACCGTTGAATTCAAGTGGTGATTGCTGGAAATGTGCCTAACTCTCTGGAAGCAGGAGAAAGTGGCTGTCTGCTTACTATGTCTGTAATCCACCTTGCAACACAGCATGGTACTCTGTAGTAACTGTTGATACATGCTGGAATGTTCCTGAAACTGCTGGGCTGAACTGTAGTGCTTTGTGAGGGGCAGAGGAAAGCAGCTGTAGTGCACTGTCTAGGCTATTCTTTCCAAAGTCTTTGCTTCTGAAAGAGGACTTCACATGATATCAAAATAAAGTGGATTGGGTGATGCCACTCTCTTACTGTTTTACCAGGAAAGGAAATCTTTTCCTTCCCAGTACTTCGTCTTGAGTTTCTGTGTTCTGATTGTCTCTCAAAAGACTCCTTTGCTTTTATACTGCATATCTTTTAGTCCCCTGTTATCAGCTATCATTTTTCAAAGCATATAAACAGGCCCCTTTCCTTCAGGGTGTCAGACGCGCAGACACTTGGAACAAATGTATCCTTTTGCCCTGAAGTACCTTACAAGCCGAGGACATAAAGGGGAGAAAAGAGGGGGGAAGGTTGACCGTCATATTGGTACATCTTCAGCTTGTGACAGCTGCTTGGGGAGTGAATGACAAACCAGACAAATGCTGTTTCAAGGTTAAAACATGAGCAAAAGTATTTCAGACTAACCCAGTGACTAAAGCACCAGCCCAAATGGATCAGGAGTCAAAACCCTGATTCAGATCAATGGCTTGTACCTGATTTTTTTTCTGATCCTAAATAAGAGACTGGCTTTTTGGTCGATAAAACCAGTCATCCTCCTGATCTCAGATGATGGATAATTATGTATGTACTAAGTATAGCGTCTTCCTATTTTCCTGTTTTCCCCTCTATAGTGTCTAGATACTATTTTAACTTCCAAAAAGGTTTTCAGAAAGCAAAAAACCTCAGCCTGCATGGTTTTCCTCCCTATATAATAGATAAGTTGGAGGCATTGTATGGAAAATGTCACTTGTGGTAGGAATTATCCATCAGATTCTGAGCTTTCAAGGCATGCTGCCAAACCTACCTTTTCTGCAGGCATCTGGTAGGTCAATGAACTGGTTTATATGGAGTTATCATCCAGTGATTACTTAGATGGCTTGTGGTAATGTTATAATGGCAGTTCAATTAATATGATAACATCTTAATTGGTTGTGTAGAATATTGTCTTTTAATCTATGCAAAGCGCCAAGGGTATAGCAGAGGTGCATATAAATCTGACTAAACCCAGGGTGCCTGTGCTTCTAACTTGCATTTAGACCCCTGGAGACAGAAGAGTTTTATAGGGCACTCATTTTTCCCCAGTGACTGATAATATTGGTGGGGAAACTTCTGTGCATAGAAAAGGTATAAAAATCTCCCATCTTCAAAATAAAAAGAGGCTGTAGCTCCTAGTCAGAGAAATGAGATGCGTGGTCAGCAAAGGATTATGGCAGAAAGGGCAAAAGTGTAACCTGTGGGGCTGAAAACACGCTTCTTGAATCTCAGCAAAAGAGCTGGGCTTTGTGCTAGAAACTTGAACCAGTCGGCATTATTGAGCTCAGTTTGTGGCCTCTGGAGGATTTCAGGTTTAGGCATGGACCTTTGTATAGCAAATATTAAGTCAAATGATGGAAGGCTTATGGGATTTGTGTTTTCTTAATTACCTTTCAGCAGCCCGTTAGAAGTGTCTTCAGCCCCCAGGAATGCATGGGCCACTTCAGATCTGAGAACTGGGCAGATGAAGGCATATAGGAACTGGTGAAGGAGCTTCCTAGCCTAACTGTATATGGCTTTACCCGCATGGCACACACACAAGTGATGTACACTTGCATGCAGATTAATTAGGTTTTAATTAAGCAAGCACATACACCACTTGCATGGGCAATGACGGCATTGCTGAAGGCCATCCACACTCTGATTGTGCACATAGTCCTAAATCCTGCATTTGAAAATGAGCCCTTCAGCATAGTTTAGAGGGCAGGGAGCTTCTGGGGGGAGTTGTGTTTTAGTGGGAGGTGTTTTGATTAAATGGAGGTCTCTCTTTCACAGGAAGTAATTAAATGCACTAAGGTGTAGGATATAGGCCCAAAGGAAAATATGGAACATGTTAATCCAGGAAGCCTTGCTTTTCTCCCACTTCTTTAGTGAAAAACAAATGCTCAGTTGATGGGCTAACAAAAAGTTACAAATCCTCATGTGTACCCAAGAGGCATTATTGTAGGAATTGCATTAAATGACATTTAGTCACCTAGTTTAGAGTATAATTATTTCCACTTCACTTTGTATCATCTGAATGCAAAGGGACATTGTAATATATGACCCATCAGGGCTCTCAGGGTGGTCTGTGTTTTTTCAGTTTCTGTTCGTAGAACTATGGAATCATTTAGGTTGGAAAAAACCTGTAAGACCATCAAGTCCAACCATTAACTCAGCACTGCCAAGTCCACCACTAAGCCGTGTCCCTAAGCAGCATTTTAATTACCTCCCAGGTTGGTGCTTTTACCACTTCCCTGGGTAGCCTGTTCCAATGCTTGACAACCCTTTCAGGGAAGAAATTTTTCCTAATGTCCAGTCCAAACCCTCCCTGGCACAAACTGGGACTGTTTCCCTTTGTCCCATCACTTAATAGTTGAGAGAAAAGACCCTCATGTATTAACTGGTGTTGCCATGTTGAATGCTCACTGCTGCATAAATCAGAGGAAAGCTGAGTATTAGAAAACAGAACGGCAGACCAAAGAGGCAGGATACCTGTGTAGCTGTGATCAGTCACAGCTGGAGTATTTTACCTGAAAGTTTGAAGGTTCATTCATGTGATTTTTGTGGAGTGGCCGAACAGTTGCCAAGCATCACCTTCCTCCACACACACACTTAGGCCTTGGGACACATTGAACAGATCAACTGGTGGCAAGTCAACCTGGTGCTGTTTTAAAAATCCCCAAAGAGCTGACACAGACTCTTGGCAATGCTGTAGCTCTGCCCTACATTGACAAGTAAATCTATGGCTGAAATGTTTGTGTTTCCATGTGCAGGCTGCTTGTTTCTCACTTCTCAAGTACTGGTTGTAGCATTTGTGTATAATTGCCATGGGGCTTCTCGCTCCAGGTTTATGCCTGGAGCTTTTCTTTGTTGCTGCAGGTTGCCTTGGTCTGAAAACTGTAAAGGAGCTGTAGTAGAAGACTTTCTAGAGGATCTGAGAGGTACTGACTTTGTGGAACAGTTTGACACTTCTACATAGGGGAAGCGTATGGGAAAAATATGAAAGATGCCAGTGGTTAAGGTGAGTAAATAGATGATGTTAATAACTGCTTGATTTGGACCCTGAAGGCCAGAGCAGCCTTACTGTGATGAGAGGAGGGGTACAAGTGCAAAGATTCAACAGTTTTGACATGATTTAATAATGCAGTTTTTTGACTGTGAAAGAAAATGGTCATAGAATCATAGAATAGTTAGGTTGGAAAGAACCTTAAGGTCATCTAGTTCCAACCTCCCTGCTATGGGCAGGGACACCTCCTGCTAAAATACAGCCTGTCATTAATGAAATCAGTTCTGTAGTCCCATTGCAGTGTACAGGGGACGTGATTCATCCAGTGCCCGCTTGGGCTATCACAGCAGGCATTATTTGCCCTTCTGAGTAGTTCTGCTTTGCAGAAAACTAGTGCTAAGCTTATGCAGATGTTTTGCTGTTGCTCCTTTTCAGTGTCCAGGTTGCTCATTTCCCACATTGCATGTGGCCTAGGAATAAAGAGAAGCCTGCAGTTTTCAGAGAGCATATGAGCGCTTACTCCATTGTCTTGAGCACATGTTTCTACAGCTAGAGACACATTCTGTCTTTATCCTATTTTTTCACCTCTGCCTTTTTATTAGGAAAGAGGACTGCTGCATCTTTAATGCACTACTTTACAACCTTTTATGTAGAAAGATTAACAAAAAGGAGCCACACTTAATTTAAGATGACAACTTAGGTTTGCCTCTGGATTCTTTTTTGGCAGCTGTTCTCTTAGTAAATTACATTTGACAACCTGAAATAAATTCAAACCAAGATTTATGCCTGCGTTTGCTCACAGGGCTGTGGTTCACCAGACTGTGTGGTTAAAAAGCTATGAAAAGTAACAACTAATTTAAAAATGTAATTTTAGACAACCTACATGGGTTACCAATGCTAAAACTTTGCTTAAAGAAACATCAGGTTTCTGAACACGGGAAGGTAATTTTCCAGTTGATAGAGTAAGTTATAGATGTTTGTGCAAGCAGAAAGCAAACAACATTACAAAACAAGAAATGAGTCATAATGATACATTTTCAGTTGCAGCTTTAACACAAAAAAAGGTTTTAAAAACATAACCAAGGACATGGCATCTTTGAAAATTTTCCCAAAGGAGAAGTCAATGTTAGCCGAGATTGCCAGAATTTACTTTAGCTATTACTATGGATGAATAATTATGCTCAATTCAGCCAGTGATATGGGTTCACAGCAGGTTAATTGGTAATAATGGGTTTCATTCCAAACAGTGAGGAACGATATTTCAACACAAAAAGTGCTCTCGCTGAGAGCTGAAGATGTCCTTGCTTCCAGTGCTCCACACTCACAATAACACGAAGCACATCAGGGCTCTTGCTTCTCTGGAGCTGAGCTGCCCTCACTTGCTCATGGCTATTGAAAGAGGATGGAACAAGCTGAAGCAGCATGTAAGCTGTGCAACCTAGTCCTGCTTTTCTTTCTTCTGTTCATCCCCAGTGACTGAAATCTGCATTCCTTGGGACTGGGCAAAGGAGAACAGAGTGATCTTGTTAAAGGTCTATCTACAGTCATTATTTTATCTCTGTTATGTATGTGTAAGTACAGAGTTAGTCATTTAAACATTTGGACAAAGAACTTTCTGTGCTTATGCCTAGTGCATAGCACAGGAGTTCTCCATCCCTCCCTCAGTCTTGTGCACTGCACCATATAAATAATAATGAAGAAGGAATAAGTCTGTTGCTTGTGATCTGGTGGAAAACAGGATCTGAGCCTCTCAATTCAGAATCTTCCCCTAAGGCATGGGTATTGTTTGTCATGTACAGCATCCCTGGAACAACGAATATGACAGTGTAAGACAAGAGAAGATCTGAATGCAGTTGCAGCCTGGATAAGCCTCCTCACCTTGGTTATACCCTAAGTCATCTCTTTAAACGTTGTATCAAATTCTTCCTTCCTGCATCTTCTGTTAACATGTATGGTTTCCCGTCTCAGCACTCAATCCCTTGTTTCCCTGTTGCTACCTAGATTGCAATTTTTGCATTGGAGTCTCTCTGTGGCTCTCTCAGAAGCTCTCCAGATAGCAGTGAGTAGATCTATTTAAAAAGGAAAAAAGAAACCTCTCACAATTTACTCCTTTCGTTTCTTTTGTTCAAAAAGAGGAAAAACCCCAAACCTCTGTATGTGTGTTCAGAAGCAGCTAAATCTTGTTCTGTTGGATTTGTATGCAAGTCATTTCATACAAAGAGAAGTTGGAAGTACGTTACTAGGACATTCCCAAGGTTGGAATATTTGGGCTGTTATTTTCTCCTCTATCCTAACTGATTTTTTTTTTTTGTAAAGTTCCCCAGAGAGGCAAATGCTTTTATAGTGCTTGGATTCTTCCTCTTCACTTTTGATGAGTCAAATGCACCACACCATGCCTTGGGGTCTGTTACAGCCATAGCACACGGACAGTATGTGAGCATGAGCACTGAACTGTGCTCATAAATGTTTTTACCTTAGCTCTGAAGCTTGAAGCCAATGGGGCTGTTTGAACATGCTCTGCCACAGGTGCCATAAACCCTGTGCTGCTGGCTGAAGAGCTGTAACAGACCAGACTTGCTATCCGTTCAATCCTGTTCCTCAGACTTCTCTTTCAAAGTATTCAGCATATTTTCTGTAAGCAGTACCTGCTGCAAAGTATGGGAGCAGAGATGCAGATATCAAAATTCATTATGTTTAGACACAATAAGGGAATGTGGTAATATTTTGATGTTTGTTTTTACTGGAGAATGTATAGATATTAGCCTCTCTATGCATGCCTATGCAGTACCTGATGCTGTGTATAATCAGCTCAGCTGGGATTTACCCTTCCAAATACAAACTTCACACAGTAGGGAAACATCCTGTTGAACTTTCTTTGGACAACGTGAGCTGCTTCTCTGCTGAGTTTCCTAGTGTTTTGTATTGGTAACTGTACTACTTATTTTATGTAAGCTTTCCATATGTTTTGTAGATTTTATCAGAAAGCTTCCATTACTATCCATTTCAATATTCTCATTCTTAGTATTTTTCAGTTTCTTCTTGATTTAGTTCTGTGTGATCCTTCTCCTTCCTTGCTGTTTGCCATCTTCAAGCAGAAGGAGGCTTTTATTAGCTATCTTGAGGACGGCTGGAGCCTGTACTAAAATGCAGTTGTCCCCACTTATGTTGACACAGCTAACCCTAAAATACTGGCTAGCACTTGCCTATTCACTCCCCAGAGGGCTAAGCTGCTGGCTGCTTTGCCTACCATTAATTACTACACCTGCAATCTCCCTTGCACTTTAAAACCTTATGTGGTGTTTTGTCTGAAACATTCTCTTGGATACAAATTGCAGGTAATTATCTACATCCATCATTCTTCACTGTGTTCACTAGACATGAAATGGTTCTGCACTGGTGTCTTGACTTCTCTCTTTCACTTCCCTTTCTGCCCATTGGTGTTATTAAGGACTTTTTTGCTTCCAAGGTCTGCTAAGGGCAGGTAGGATGATGTCTCAGGGATCAGAATACCAGCATATTAGAACATCACTGCATCCCCTCAGAAATAATAAACCATAGAGCATATGGTGGATAAAATAACCTTTTGCTTCAGGCTTTATGACTCCTGGGAGCTATATTTTACCCTGAGGAAATATTTTACTGCTTTTTTTTTCCTGAGTCTGCCACTAGAGTGATATATATATATAATATGCTCTCCATGCAAAAACTGAGGTGACCTATACATCATACATTTAGATTCGGGAAGCTGATTCTCATTTCTCTAACGAAGATGGAACTATTCTCCCATCAGTGAAGTCATTCCAGTCTGTGAAGCTGGTGAAAATAATGTACTAAGCCATGAGGTGGTTCTGTGACTGCAGCAGTAGAACTTTTCCAAGTGCGTTTCTTGCAATGTAAGTCACTTGGATTCAGATCCTTAACTTGACTGAACCAGTGTCGTTCTACTGAAGCTTTGAATCAATCCAAGAACTCTGCTCACATCCATAAGCAAATAAGGCTATCGTGTGTTGCTCTGATTGAGGACTAGATCTAACACTTTGAAAAGTCCAATTAAAATCACAGAGTGCTTTGCATTTGAATGAGCTTTAAACAACACTATTTATTAAAAAAAGTAATTGAAATTTGTTTTTCAAAGAAGGTTATGAAATGTTGCTGCTGGAGCAGCTGATGAGTTCTACAGATGTGACAGGAATGCTTTAAAATGTGCCAAAACTCTCTTGTTAGACTATGTTGAAGAACTAGAAATTGTTTGCCTTAGAAGAGAAAGGGATAATATATTTGTATAATCAATGATGAGCAGTCTGGAGCATGCATATCAAGCATTCAGATAAGTTTGTCTCGTAAGTCCAATGAAATGTAAGTTACACAACAATGAAAGCAAACGATGTGAAATGGCAGCTGCCGGTATCAATACAGGTTGGGGGCCAAAGGGATTAAGAACAGTCCTCAGGAGAAGGACTTCGAGGTGTTGGGCGATGAGAAGCTCCCCATGACCCCTGCTTCAGTGTGTGCTTGAGCCCAGAATGCCCCCGTGTGCAGGGCTGCACCCCCAGAGCTTGAGCAGCAGGGCAGGAAGGGATCCTGCAATCCTGATCTAGCTCTGGGGCAACAACACAAGAGGGACATGGAGCTGCTGGAGTAAATCCAGGAGGCCATGGAGATACAAGGTCTGCCACTAGTACCTAGCAGAAGTTGCTAAAGTAGAACTGCAAGGAACGTAAAAAACTAACTAGAACATGGAACTGTTTTACTGGTGCAGGTGTTTTTGATGGACATTCAGGTGTATCCTGCACTGTTCTGGCAAAATCAATATTTAAGTTCCTTCAGTGTTGTTTGAAAGATTGTACGGTGACTTATAAAGGGACTAGTTCAGCAGGCAACTTCAGGGGTGTGCGAGTATGTGTGTGGTGGTGATTTAAAGCTATGGGCTCATTCCTGTAACAGCCAGTGGGTAGAAAGTGATGGGTAAATTAGAACGTAAAAAAAGCAAAAGGTTTGCAGTTTATTTACTGCAAACCACTCATTAGTCTTGATTTAGAACTCCCCAACCTCCCTAAATTCTTGTGAGGTCTCTGTAGCAGCCATTCACTGAAGCAGGCACTTGAGCTGGCAATGAGAGAGAGACTTTGCGGTACGATGCTGTTCAACAGAAAAGAGTTTTGGCTTTTAAGAACAACCAAGTGCCCTGTGGGGCTGGTTTGGGTGGCAGCTGCAGGAGGTTATAAACCCTAAGGTGGAATGGTTGGAAAAGTGCTGCTGGATCTCTCAGTCCTCAGACGTGATTCCAAGGAGCTTCATTTGAAGAGAGCAGATGTTCAGTAGTTTCTAAAACCAATGCCAGAGATTTTAGACATACTGCAGAATTGTCACTTCCTTTGGAATATCTGATCAAATCATTAGGCATTACTTGCCTTTGTTTTCTTGGTACTAGTTACATGCACATCCAAAATCCTACTGTTTCCATAAGAAAAAAGTAGGTGCTGAATACTTGTGGCAAAAAAAAAAAAAAAAGGATGTTTTTCAGAACCACTGACCTGTAAAAATTAATTTTAAATTATATTCTACTGCATTTTTCACATTTGAGACATGAAAAAGGTGTCAAGGACATTTTCGGCATCTGGCAGTGATTTGTAGCATTAAAACTTATTTTTCGTCTGTGTAACATTTAGCCATACGCCTTTCTTTGAAAGATCCAGGTTTAGATAAAGCAGTAATTTGTGTGTTACATATGATGGACAATGCTCTTGCACAGGAATCTCCCTTTTATCCCAAGGTCTTTGAACTTGATACCCCTTCCCATTAAAAAGCAAAGGAAACTTTACCCTTCTTTCAGCAATTCATCAGAAAGGTCAGTGCTCTGTTCCCTCCAGTTTCCCAGGCTCAGCTGGGAGCTGATTAGAGCTGCCAGCTCCGACTTGTCAGGTTTGTCAGAGACAACTTTATAAACTCTTTGTTATTCACTTTGTGTATTATAAATATATTTATCTTCTGCCAGGCGTTGACTGGACAGGTACTAGAGGAGCAGTGAAGCTGTAACAAGAAACTCTCTAACAATGTCATTACTTTGCGGCATACCACAAACGGGCAGAGTATTCAGGAACTTTCTGTAGGTTTTTCCTTTTATCGGTGACTGTAGAGTGGTTGGAGGAAAAACGTTTGTTTTTCCAGAAGGTTCTCATCAAGTGTATGTCTGTGTAAGATCAGAATACTGGACTGTGTGTTATCTTGTATCTTTGGGGCAATGCGTTTTTCTGCTCCATGGGCTCCTGTGGGATTACACACATGTGGGTTTGTCACATGGGGAACAGCAGATGTCTGAATAGGAATGGGGTCAGATGGTTGATCATAATGAGGAATGAGTGCAGGCAGTTAGTGATGTTTTCTTCACCAGAAGATGTCAATGCATGAAGCCATGTTTGTGTCAGAGCATGTGTGCTGTTTTTGACATGAGTGGATTTCTGGTCAAAAGGAGGGCCGTTCACCTCAAACTGCCAGCATTTGGAAGGGAACTGACTGAGCTTTGAATGCCTGTTCTTGATTCAGTTCAGGTTTTTGAACTGTCTTTCTAAAAGAGTTTATGGGGTTTTATGTAATATTAACTGTTATAGGTGTGCGGCCAAGGCATTCACTATCGCTTCTCCTCTGAAAGCTCTGAATTCATTTCAAAGTGGAATAGGAAGTTTTTTTAAACCTTGAGAACTTTCTCAGGGCAGTGAAAACTACGCATTGACTTTCTATAATGCTGATAAGCTTCAAAGTGCCATCGGTGGGATCTCGGGCAGACAAAAGGAGGACTGAAGGGCAGAGAGTGTGGCCTGGGGCGAGCAGGTACAGAGGAGGTAGCAGAGGGTCGTTCTTAGAAACCTTCCACCCATTAATATCCTGGTCTTGCTTTGCAATCTAATGCACTGTAGTGTGTGTCACTTGTTTCTTTCTCAAGGGTCATGAACAAAGAGCACCGCTTTAGGATTTTTGTGAGGATTTCTGCCAAGTTCTCCTACTTTTAGATTTGACTGGAATATTATTTCCAGCTGCAGTAAATTGAAATCAGCGCTGATATACAGAGGCTTTATTGTATGCTGCTTTCATAATTGGAAAGCATGTCTTTTAGTAATGCTTAGCATCACAAGTAATGTAGATTTTATGGTTTTAACAAATTCCTCCTGGACTTTTTCATCACCAAAACTGATGCTTACAAGTTTGAACATGCTGTTCTGTATAAGACAGTCTGTTAGAAGGAGTGGAAATCAGGATGAAGAGAGGCAAACAGAAGATTTCTTCCAGGTCATGTCTGAGTGGTAATGTTAATGTCTACATGCTTGTAGAAGACTTTAGTTTGTAGTTATAATCAATACTTGACATATTTTTGCCATGATTAAATTAAAGCTGAGAAGGTTAGATTTCCCTGAGGAGAAAACAAGTGACAAAGAGTTCATTGGTGATCTGCATCTAATCCAAATAAGTGCTACAATTACCTCTACTCTCATTCATTTACTTGTCCTTGTTTCCTCCTGCTGGCCTGGTGCCTAATAACTTTTTGGCTTACCACCCACATCAGGAAGCGGAACAGTTCACACATGTAGACTTGCTGTCTTTAATACTCTACAGGATTTCTTATCAGTAAGGTAAAAGAAAACAAGTTAATGTTATCAGTATCGTAGAATCGTGGAACCACAGACTGGTTTGGGCTGGAAGGGACTTTAAAGCTCATCCAGTTCTAACCCTCTGCCATGGGCAGGGACACCTTCCAGTAGAACAGGTTGCTTCAAGCCTCTGTGCCCAACCTGGCCGTGAGCACTGCCAGGGATGGGGCAGCCACAGCTTCTCTGGGCACTCTGTGCCAGCGCCTCAGCATCCTCACAGGGAAGAACTGCCTAGTATTTGCATAGTATTTTGCAAGCAAATCTATAGATCCTAAGCATCCTTAAGGCTCTGCATGAGGATCGGCATGATGCTGGGTCATGCGGTAAACATGTTTTCTATGCCAGTAAAGAGGACAGCTATACCCTGGGTTCCAACCAGCACAGCTGTGGGAAGCTTTCAGCTTCTGTAAGAATATTTTTTATTCCTAGAGGTTGGATAGGCAGCTGGTGCTTTCTTTGCCTTGTGTCCACCTGTATTTGTGCTAGGGGCTAGGAGTCACCCTCTTGTGTGTGCTCCTTGTGGGATGTGGATCTTCACTACACTCGTGGGCTTTGCAGTTAGATGTCAGCCTAAGCCTCTTTTTCTGTGGGTTTTTGAAGGATTGACTATTGAAATAAATGACTCTCTTACACCTCACAATTTGGTTTGGATTTCTTGTAGAACATGGAAAGATTTAAACTGTTTTGGATTTGGAAGATTAGTATATTAAATAAGTTGTCTGTTTTTTCATTTCAAAATCAACCTTTCTTTGTGCACTATGAAATACCTTTACAAATGCCTGACAAGTGAAGGTGTTTAACTGGTAGTTCCTGTGCAAAATAGAAGACACAAAAATGTTTTCATTTCTGCTCCATTCCTGAGAGAACTGATAACAGATTAAAACATTATATTCATGTGCAAAGCTGCAAATTATGGGAACATTAAATGAAAATTAATAACTCAGTCTTTATGACGCTAAGTCAGAGGCAGACTAATGTCATGCTGACTGTGAGCCCAGATGTTTACACAAAAGGAACCAGTCTTTCTATTTGTATGTTAAGGAATTACTGTTTCCCCCTTCAGTCTCCACCTCGAGGGTGGTACATTTGGCTCTTTCAGGCAAACAGGTTTATGACACATCTCAAACTGATGTTGATTCGGAGTAGAACAGAGAGAAATTGGGAATAGTTCAGTTGCAAAAATAGGCAATAGATCAGGTGTTAAACTACCGATGTGGAAAATTGCTCTGACAGTTCTGATGTTGTTCTATCTTTTACTAGGACTTAAGCTATCATTTACTGCAAATCCATCAGCTGATGCCTTGTTTCCCAGCACCTGCAGCCTGTTCCGTGGTGCTTGTGTATGTGGTGTCTGTATGCACATTCCAAATGAACACCCTGCAAACTGGACCAAAGAACTTCTTCTGTAAAAATGTCCACAGAGTACTTATCATGCAGGAGTTACTCTGTTGTTCATATGGGTACAACTGGCACTGAAGCAAATGCAAATAACAGGGGCAGATTTATCAAGCTTACTTTCACTTTTGTATATTCAGTTATGAGCATCTAATTCTTCATGAAGAAAAATGTACTCTTTAGCTTCTGATTAATATGAATGCAGATTCTATTTCCATTTTCTAGATGTAAAGTTTCAGTGATAATAGGCAACTTGATGTTCTTGCCTGTTCCTTGCTAGAATGGTACTCTGTATTTAATCTAGGAGACTAAAGAGCTTCTCGGTACCAAGGTGGACTGTTTTGTCATACGGGAGGAACTGGGTGACTTTGTGGACAAGAGTAGCTGCAAGAAATTTAATAGAACATGTGCAAAGATATACAGTCAGGGACTAACAACATGAATCTTTGCTATGAAGTGGAGGTTCATCATTCAGATATAACAAGGGAGAGAGATCTGGTTATTGTCACGGGTTATAGGATGTCTGTGAGCTGCCAGTCTGAAGTGTAGTGCTGTTCTAGGACTGATTCAGTAAGGTATTTTTGTGTAGAGATAGAAAAATGGCAGAGCCATTGTACGACATAGTGGTGAGACTTCATTTGGAATGTTACATACTGCTGCTATCCAACTTATTAAAAGTAATAATAATTAAACTTGAACATATGTTAAAGAGAAGGCCACTGTGGTAATTAAAATAGGGAGAAACCTGTCACATAGAGACTAAAGCAGCTGCCCTTTATCCCTGAGTTCCTGTTGCTACTCTTTTTAATGTACGTTAGAAAGAAAATACCCAGCATCCTAAAATGCAGTTGGAAGTGGCCACTGGGGGTCATTCAAAAACTTTAATTGCTTCAGAACAGTCACTTTGGAAAAGCTTACTGATAATGGCAGAAGATAATGGTCCACTCATGCAGTAATGGTGCAGCTGAAGTTGAGGAAGAGATTTATGTGTCTCACAACACGTATGGTTCTACTACCAGTAGCACCTTCTTTCTCATTTATATGATTTTCCTACAGTCTCTCATAACTCTTAAGGTGAAGTAAAGGCCCAACTTTAACTACAGAACCACTCCTGTGCTCTGCTCAAGTGGCTGGATTTGACATGCAAAGAATGGGGATGGGAGGGAGCAGAACTGAACAGGAAGATACAGTTTGGCAGAAAGAAGGAGAAAATTTCTCTCAAGTGAGAACTTGTTTGTTCAGGAACCTCATAAAGCCCATGATGGTTTTGAGCCCACTCACAGTGCCAAAAATGGCAGCATGAAAAACATGTCCAGGAACAAGCATCAGATGGGAGGCTCTGTGATGTCATAGAATCATTATGTCACTCAATGCCAATTGATTTCCAGGGCTGATTGCAAGCAATCATTAATCACTTTGTATTGAGCAGCACTCCAGCTCCGTCACATCTGGGGCAAGAACAAGTGGTACCTATTTAGCCAGCATCCTGCTCTCAGCAATTTCACACTTTGTCTTGCAAACTAAACCAAACTACTAGAGATGCAGCAAGATTGTGTTTTGTTGGTTTTTTTTTTTCCCCCTGTGTGTCTCTTATTTTTCCTGTGAGTTTATGTCATTGAAAACCTGACTTGTAAGTTCAGTGTTTCCTGCTCATACTGACAACAGTGTGCCACTGAACAATGGGGCATGTCCTAGGTGGAATTAATAGAGCTGCTATAAGAATATTTACCATAGTTCTCAATATTATCAAGCTATTCTGTATATTTATTAGAGAGAAAAGTGAGGTTATATGAGGAGTGCTCCTTTTTAAACATCTGTACTAGAAAAAGTTTTTGCAAGTGAAGTATTAGAATAGTCTCACCAAGCCCAGGGGTTCATTTAATATAGGTAGCTAATATTAAGAGCATTAGGATATATATTCTCAAAGCCAAAATGTCCTGGGAAATGGGAGTTAACTAACATATCAACTATAGAAGCTGCCCTATGGTGTTAAGACAATGCATTTACCCTATCCTTTCTAGTTTAGGAGCAGACATACTAAACCTGATACAACGATTCTGGTGAATCCCAGGACATTTTATAATAACAAAAAAGTTCTTTTTGCCTTTTTCCATGTGTCTGAAAGTCACTGAAAGTTACTTAGGTTCCATCAAATTGGAATATTTTTAAATATAAATGCAGCTCTGTAGCTGGGTCTCGGATAGTCAAAGTGATTGGTTGTGAAATGTTGCACTCCTGTGAGATTATGAAATACTTTGGCCTTCTTTAATCATTCTTCTCTAAGGATTGTAGTCATTCCTTTGAAATCCCTGCTTCATTTCTGCAGGTTCTGTTATTTACCTTGTCAGCAACTTCAGTCATGATGGCTTGCTGTCAGTCAGCTACTGTCAAAAGAGAAGTGAATTTCATCACATATTCTGTTGGTGCTGTCCTGCAGTTGAGGAGGAATTTATCTGCAGACTTTGGCATTACAGATGCGCCAGAACTCAGTAATGAACTGGGTCACTTGTGGTACACACACCACCTCAAGAAAGCCTTTATGTAAGAAAGCATGGCTAAAGATGACTTGTAATCCCGATGTCTTCTTAGAGTATCCTAAACAATAGTCATTGATAGAAACATGAATTTCAGGTATCACATGCTTCATTTTTTATGGTGCATAACTAGGTAACTCTCCAAAAAACTTCTGAACACATGTTTTTTCATTAATTAACATTAAATGTCATTAGCAGCCAGCTCTGCCTGATCAAAGACTGATAAGTTGTAGCAAGGTTCTGAGAAATGGCATACCATTTACTAATTATATTATTGATTTTATGGTTAAAGAATCCTAATTACACGTGATACAAACTGAACCTGGCTGAGCCTGCTGGGGGTGCTTTGAACATGTGTAGTCCCTGGCAGTTCTGAGCATCTCGCCTGCATAAATCACTTGTGGATCTGCTTATGCATCTGTTTTCAAAGGTGATGCTTTAATGGACTTTGAAATCTGCAAAAATGTGTTCTGTGTGGTTCTACATGAAAGCGGAAAGAGATTTGGGATTTTTTTAGTCCTGATTTTAATCATTATGAAAAGATTTTAGATCTGTAGGCGGATACTTTTGAACAGGGGCAGTACTGTGGCATGCTTCGCTTTAATTAGTAGGCCAACCTAATACCGAATTTCCCATAGCTCCCTATGACTCTTTTTTTTTTAAGTGAGTTTTTAGGACTTTCTTCAAAGTTAATGATAGAGTCAGACTTTCAGAATTTTAATTTCATGTGAAAGGAAATAACTAAAAAAGCCCACAAGTCACGAGGTGAATATTTGATTAGAACAAATGTGGATCTGAGAAACAGCAACAACCTCAGATGCGTCTTATGTAAGTTTGGTGCTTTCATAGGAAAATGAAAAGGAATTTAGATCAATGACATAATTATGAAACGTTACTCTTACTCTTGATTGCTTATACTTAAGAACACGAAAAGGCTAGTTTTTAAAGTCTGTCTGTGTATGTAATTAGCCTATTCAGTTGCATGAAATTCCAATTTCCCCTCGTGGTAATGGGGTGATGCGCTACTAGCAAATATTTTGTTTCAATTGCAAAGTGTGGACATCTTTCAGAGCTGAACTGATACCCAGATTTGCAACTAGCCTTTTTGTGCTTGTTTTCATTGGGAAGTTACAAGGTCTGAAGGGGTTATTTTGACCAAATTCTTCTGAGGAAGAACTTAAAACCACAAAATACTCTGTCAGAGTCAGTACTGAAATAAAAAGGAGAAGTTGTAGCACGAAGCATGAAAAAAATGGGAATTGTTTACTCTAATTTTCAGAAATCAACTTCCAATGTTAGATTTCCAAGCTCTTAGAGTAACATTCTAAGAGCTTCTGACTGTTCTGAGCTCTGGTTCCCACCTACTCATTCCTACTCCCACCTGGTGTTTGACTTGTTAGTTAGCGAATCCAAGAACTGAAACAGTCTGAAGGGTGAGTGACTGTGCTGGTGGGTGGGCTCCAAGTTTAAACAAATAAACAAGCAAAGCACCTCACATCCCAGACTTCCTTTGTATCTGTGGTCTGCTTTGGCAGAGCATGAGAGGCTTTTAATCCTTAGGAGGTAAGACGGGGCAGTGTAAGTTAGGAAGAAAAGGTAAAATCCAGTTCACCACTGTGCTGTGCTTTTCTTCTATGAGTGACAGTCAGAAATGGGATGTTGGGAAGGAGGACTTTTTCCAGTTTACCAGGGTAAGACTCAGGCAAAGACAGCTCAAAAGTGTACACATGGCCTTTGGCTGACAGTTGTGCTTGGTACACAGTGTGCTTTATTCTGATCCGGTTGTTTCTTTAGCACTCTCATCACTGTAATCCCTAAGAGCTAAACTCTTGGTCCCTGCTCTTGTGCTGGCTTGCAAGACTGGCTTTCTACTTCATATCAGAGACTTTTTGAAACAAGTAGTGAAGTAAGAATGCCTGAAGACAGAACAAGGTAAATAATTTCCAAGGTGCAGAGCATAAGGCCAAAAGTCTGGACACATGAACTGCTTTGTCTTGCAACCCACTCTCCTAGAGGGATTTGGACCAGGTGTAGCAATCACAGACCTGTAAGCACAGGGAAGAACAGAGAGAGAGCTCTACTTGTCTAATGGAAAAAAGCTTAATTAGCACATCTGTAAAATGATGGAAGTGAAGCTCTAAAATTACCCCCCACCTTCTCTCTTTTACAACTTTTGTTAACCTTTTTTCTTAAAGTAGTTAACTAAGTTTTCAGTGCCAAATTCAGGAGGAGAAGGAAGAGGAAGCCAAGGTAGTTGCATGCACCAGTTATATTCAGATCTGGGTTTGTCCACAGTGATTTTTCTAGCTACAGTTTTTCTGCCAGAAAGAAAACACTGGCTCTAACCTGAGCAGCCCCAATACCATCTGTGTCTGATGGCTGACCTGGTAGATCCAAATCCTTTCCAGATAGAAATTGGCACAGTGAACTCAATGGAGTTCAGCCATCTATGCCAGCAGGGACTTAGGAGGCCCTTACATCTTCTTTGCCTTCATTCAACCTCCGATACTGCCCTGCAGCCTCTCAGTTCTTTCTGGGTTTACTCTTTGTGATGTATTTATGAATGTTCCTCTCTCAAGTTCATGACAGAGATTTTGCCCAGTGCCTTGTTACTGTAAGCCAGGTGCTTTTATCCGTAATGACCAATTTCCTGGAAAAAAAAGAGAAGAAATAAACAATAGATAAAGTAGGTTTTAGAGACAGCAGAGTCAAGAGCTTTGCATAATGATGTAAAATTAAATAAGGCTGAGGTCATGTTCTCATTTATCTCTCCAGACATTGCTCTAACAGTGTCTATGATGGTTCCTGGAAAGGTGAGGGCATTTTGGGAGGCTCTTTGGATCTGCTGGGAATTTTGGTCACAGTCTCCTCTCCTTACTGCTCTGCACAGAGAAGAAAACAGGCATTTGCAGATGCAAACTGTCCATCTCAACCTGTTGAGGCCCATTTTAGTGAAGGTGTAGTTGGGTGCTGCTCTGAAGCTGAATCAAACCTTTCACGGCGCCTATCTTTGGTTCTGTAGCTTGAAGGTCTGTGGTCAGTGGTGGGTGATCAAGAGATCTAAAGAAGGGCAAGTCTGTTCAACCTATTGTTTAGGCTTAAACCTAAGAGCCTGTAGCCATTGTAGGCACCTGAGAAACCATCCTGGTTCTCAGACAGAGATTTGTGTGTGCTCTCAAAACCAGATAAATTATGTGGACTCCTCACTTCAGGCTTTTAGCTTTGACATGATTGAACCAAATACCATTCCTCCAGTACTGATAGTGTTCCAGATATGCCCTGTAAGAAGCACAGGAAGGCACAAAGAATTACTGCAGCTTCTGAGGAAACCTCTCATATTTCAAGTGAAATTGGCAGTTTTTAAGTAGCCACTTTAATTCTTGAGCCATTAAAAATCTAAAAATTGATTTACCATTTATCTTATATTTAGCATACATTCATAGAAAATGTTATATTCTGTAGGGGCCACTCAATGGCTTTAATAGCTATGAAGTTAAAAAATTTGAAATTAAGATTGCAGGAGGCTGAAGGAAAAATTGAATGCAGGAAGAGAACATGTGAGTGGTGCTGTAACAGACAATGCCAGGAAGGATAAAGCACTGGGAAAACTTGGAGGAGAGCGGATGAAGATAGATGCTATTGGACCAGTGGGGTTAGTAAAGCTGTAGAAGCAAAAGCAGCAAACAGTATTTCCTTACTGTCTTATGAAGAAACTGAAGATAAAAAGCTTTGTCCTGCCTGCAGCATTGTTTGAAAACAGGTGTTTAGTCTCAGTGTTCATTTTATCCCAGTGCTGCATTTCATTTTATTTGGATTACTACCTTGAATGTTAAAGGCATTCACCAACTTTAAAGCCAAATTGGACAAAGTGAATCTGGATTCTCAGTGCAGCTCCAAGGCTTGCACATCAGCCTCTCCCATAAATACTGCACTGTTTCTGGAAGAGACGGGTCTTTAAATGAAATATGAGATGTAGCACTGGGATGTGATAGTGCTGCTGTAGATCAACAGCCATCAATCTGTGTTACTTAATTTGTCCCTGGCTCAGCTGTTCACTGTACTTGGACTTTTTTTGCTGTTTGTTTCTTTTGATTTTCCTCTAAGATGAATGAAGACAAAAAGAAAGGGCCTGTTGTTCTTGATAAATAAGAGTCATATTTAAAACTACAGCCTTCAAGGGTATTCTACTTTTTCAAACAGCTCTTTTTTTGCCTGATGTTCACAAAATCATATTTAATTTATTTCACTGCAGGTATATTGAAATCTTTATATTTCATTGCTTGTTTTTCCCAGTTTCAGAACAACTTCATGTCTATTCTTTAAACACTTTACAAAGAAATCCTGTTGGAATTTGGTTGGTGTTTCTTAGCTAAATACTTACAAACACATTATTCCTCATCTTATCCTGTAATGCTTAGGTTACTTTATTTATCCTGGGTGTTCTAGGGATACACGGTCTTTGTTGCTCTAAGTGTCTAAGGAAGCATATGTTGTAATTGTTTGTCATCTTGAACATGGATTAGGTGGGTGGCTATATGTAAGCAAGCTAACTTGAGTTCTCAGAAGATGAGCTTTTTGATGTGTGTCAGCTTACTTTCTCAACTGAAGTAATGCCTGTGAAGGAGTAGCTGAAATATGCGTGGGATAGTGAATATAAATATATTGTTAAATCAGTAGAGAATGTGGCTCCCCACACAGTTTCAGCAGCTTTAAAACTCCACTGTGCCAGAAGACTGGGATCAATGCAGGGGACACTGCAGCACTTTGGCTGCCTTCCTCTGCCATCCCCTTGTGGCTGCAGTTGGATGGGGAGATCAGGTTAAGCCAGCAAATGCATGGAGAGGCTCTTTGTGACTTTCCTTGTTTACCATGTTTTAACTGAGAGGGTTCAGAGACGACAGCTTCAGGAGGGTTTCGAAGCTTGCAGGAGGATGTCTTCTGTTGAAATTCTGCAGGGTATCAGGATTTTGCCTTCAAGCCTGCCAACACCAACTTGCTTTTGGCAGAAGGCGCTGATGGAAAGTCAGCCATCTCTCTGTCCTGATGGGCCTAGGCACTACAAGGAGCGCTGTCGTTTCAGTGGACTTGAGTTTGGATTAATAACTTAAAGGGCCACATGTTCAGAGGGCTGACTTCCAACTTTACACTGGTAGTTGAGAACAAGTACAAAATTATGGGCAGAATAATCAGAGATAATATTTTTCCATGCTGACCTTTCTGAAAAGGAGACAGCAATTATCTGTACTTGGGCACTGCTTCAGCAATGTTTTTAGGTGTTGTTAATGTCATATTTTCATTATATTTCTGCTGGACTATTGATTAACTATTCAGTTATCCAAGAGACAGAAATTTATTATTGTAATGAGTTACAGCTTGTTGAAATGGTGTTTGTGCTTTGCACAAGAGTGCAGAGATATTGGGTTTGTGTAAGTGCTGATAAAATAGGGCTGGCTGCATTTCTTTGTTGGTCTCAGAGTGGATGGATAATGCCAAACGTGTTTAGATGTTCTTGCTTCAGCATCTAATCACTTTTCAGATTGTAGTATGCTTCTTCCTAAAGCACCTGGCAGGTTGGTCAGACCTCTTCCTCTGATTCCTGTGGAACGCACTGAGACTTCTGAACTTCAATTTCACCTGATGTTTCAGAGCCCAGTGCTGTATGGGTGCCTCAGGGCTCAGAGCAGGCTACAGCAAATATGAGATGCAGAACCTGGGAATTTGAGCTATCTCAGTCTCACTCACTTTGCTAACCTAGTGTCAGGCCTTAAGTCTGTGACAGTAGGGATTGAATGCAGGTTCTCTGGATCCCATACTGATACACCATATGTATGTGTATTGATGAACATCCTTCATTAACCACAGCCAATCTGATTGCCTGGATTACTTGCCTAGTGGCTCATGTCTGTGGAATTTTTTCCCAGTTTTCCTCTGAGAGCACTGAAGGAACAATCAAGAGCTTCAAAAATAATATTTAATAGACTGAGAAGAGCTTACTTTGGTATTTATTCTTGCTTTGCTTTAGCCAAGCTTCCAGTAACTCCAGTGGAAGTGAGCTTATAAGAGGGCTCAGCACTGTGAAGCACATCTTCAGACTTCATAAGATACCCATGGAACTGTAAAAACATTCACTGTAGCAATTGCAACTCACACTGACACATTTTAGAGCTTAGAGATTTAAAGCAATTTAAGAGCTTTGGACACTTAGTTCCTGTTAAAATCAGTCCACCATTTATTGGAAAACTGAGCATCTGTGGTTCAAGGAGTGTGAGGGATACAGAAAATAGGTGGACTATAACAGTTAGGATCTTGGTGTGTTTAGCCAGTCTTTACCAGAAAGCCTCTAAAATTACATCTTTGGAAATGGAATTAGTTCTTTTATTTGTACTGAACAGCACTTGCTTCTCTGGCTGATGGAGCAGAAGGAGCCTGGCTAAGACTGAGCAAACAGGACTCTGGTTGCAGATTTTCATCATTTTCCTTGATAACTTCTCCATAAACTGTAAAAATATCTAAATTTTGCCTTTATTCTTTTATTTTCCAAGTCCTGTTGATTCCAGAAAGTACCACAGAATTGTTTGATGTGTTGTGTTCACAACCACGTAACTTCAGCCGTGATCTTTGGCTGACATGATCTAGGTTAACTTAGCATAGAATACTTTTATCCTCAGAAGTTCAGATTCTCGCTTAGGTTTATTGGCATTACCCCTATGACTAGAAGGGCAAAGCTGGAAGAAGCTTGTCTCCATTGTATGAACTCAAGTGTAAGGGAAGAGAGCTCCTAGTTTTGTACATGCTGTTGACATTTTCCCAGCTTGTGCCACTGCTGGGATTGGCCTCTTCAACTGTACAAACTGGTCCTGCGCCACGAGCTGTCCCAGGAGACCGCAGAGGAACCTGCTGAAGGTCAGAAGCAGTTGAGCTGTCCTGGTCAGCTGTTTCTCCCCTTGTCGCTGTCACTTCCAGGAGACAAGAGACATGTCTGGAAATGGTATCAGAGACGTTTGTGAATGGCAGTGACTTCTGTAGGTACTCAAGTATTTCCAGCTATTGAACTGCCTTCTTGACATCACAGGCAGAGATGCACACAGACCTTAAAGAGAGCAGTGCTTGAGGGAACATGGAAAAGCTGAATATGTGACTGACAGCATGGGGTTTTTTAGCACAAATTACAGACCAGCTGCTTTGTCTGCATGTAAGGGATAATAATTTGCCCTCAGTACAATGACTCCTAGAGGTTTAAATAGACCCTGTTAACTGAAGTACCATCTTTTGTTAACAGAGGCAGCTTTGTGTCTACTGTCTTAATCGTGCAAGATATCAGGAGAGGGAACCCAGCAATGCAGTGCATAGGCTAGTGTTTCTGCTGCTTCTATCACTTGAATTTCTCTGTGCTCTGATGATAAGCGCCAGTGCTTTTGTATGCAGTACGTGGTTCTTGCTAATGTGTTTATCTGTTTAAAACAGCTTTAAATTTTCATTAGAAACAAACCAAACCACAACCTGCTGTTGGCAATCTTACTGTTGGTCGTAGCACCAATTTTTAGAGGTGACTAGTGAGTTTGAATGGCTTAGTTTTTGACTGCCCACATTAAACCAGCCTCTTTCGTAGCATGTTTTCTGAGCTCTGCGTATTCTTCAGCCTTTTCATGGTATCTCGAGTTATTAATCATAAGTGGAGGCATCCAAAAAATCCTGATCAGTTTTGAAACTGATGGCCTCATTTAGCTTTCCTAACAGCTTGTTTCGAATAAAATCTGATGTAGAGCCAAGTGAAGTGAGCGTTTAAATGATCCCTTGCCTAAAGTATCGTGAAAACTTCAGATGGGATGAGAAGAAGGAATGCCACTGAGGGCAGCTTGTTGGAAGCTTACTACTACTTTGAGACTAAAATAGTGTAATCAGCAAACACTCAGTCACTTTAATGCTCCTTCAGTGAAATCCAACTTGTTTTCTGGCTTAACTCTTTGGCAAATACTAGAATAGATTTGAATTTTGATGCACCTCAATGTTCATATGTGGTAGCAACTATAATTAAGAATAGAATGAGGGAATCTCTTGATAAGTGTAATATATTTATGAAGAATCAACATGGCTTTGTAAAGGCACCATGAATTGTTAAAGCTCTTTGGAATAAACATGGATCACAAAGATCCAGTTGGATTTCCAGAGGACTTTTTCAGGATCTTTCCTCAAATTTCCTCAAAGAAACTCAATTTTCTTGTTGGGATATCACAGAAGAAAACATCTATATGTAAATAAAAGGTTGTTTATGTGATAGGAAATGAGAGGAAACAAAGTCTGAGAATCGATGACTGATTTCCAACAGAGGAGTGAGGATGTATCAAATGAAATTGAGGATGCAGATGTAAAACCAAAGGAAGTATTTGATACCATCCATGGCTAAGATGTGAGACCATCCCAGGATGCTGCTCACACTAAAATTTAAATGTAGGGGACTGAAATTTGCATTTTAGTGGATCAGAAATGATTAGAGAAATTATTGGACTAGAACTCATCAAATCTACTAAACACTTGTTGCCACTTGTGGTTGAGGAAGTTGCAAATTGCTGGAAGCTACAAGGGTTGAAAAGGGATGTGTTACTGTCGACCATCTTCTTCCACTCCATCCTAGACACTTGCTATTGGCTCAAAACAGAATAGTGCTCTGTGGTCTGGTATAACACCATTATCCTTATGATTTATATTTAGAATGGTTTATCTCATTTGTGTCTTTATTTGTTTTCACTCCCCCAAACACGCTTTGACCCAGTATGTTTTCTCTCTTTGTAACTGACTGCTCACAGGGACAAGCAATGTCTGAGGAGCTTTTGTCTGCTATCCTGTTATGTGCTCTGTGTCTGCATGTGCTGAGAGTCTATAAAGTCAGGATCCATTAGGAATTTTTAGCACTTTGAGGTAAGACTTTTTTAACGTGGCTCCTTGTTAAATGGAAATTTGTAGAGAAAGGTCAGGTTAAGTTAATAAACTGCATATAAATTTAGACATTGAAAGGAATGATCTTGAGAAGTACAGAAGGATTTAAGAACATTGCGTGCTGGTGAAAGACACTTCTGTAAATGTTTTCCCTTGTTACACCTGGACACCAAGCTCATTCCATCCCAAAGTGAGAAAAAAACATTTCCCTTACAACTTTGTCATGGACTGGAAGTTCTGTTTGAATTTCATGTCCAAGTCATGTTATGCAACCTTTTGTGACAGGGATGTCAAAAGGAGACGTGTTACTACTGCCCCTCAACAGGAATGGTCATTTTTAGTTGAATTTTCTAGTGTGTCAGCCATGGAAGTAGAGGAGAAATGTAACCTGTGGTTTTGGTTTGCTTTTTACTCCCAGTATACCAGAGTGTACAGTAGTCCTCTTTTCCAAGAATATTACCCAAAACCAGGTACTCAACACCTAGAGAAAGCTTAAGGGGATATTTCCTTCACCCAGCAAGGATTCTTTGGGGTCTTATTTTTTCTGCACATAGGTCTAATCTTGGGTGGTACTGTCACCCTCAGCTTGTGTTGTATAAACTGCAGAAGAGAGTAACAAGCATGCTTTTGTCCACACTGATGTACTTCATCCAATTAAAACTATCACCTGCGTCTCCTGATCTCCTTGCAAACCCCTGCACAGTTTCCTCAGCAGGGATTTTTGTGAGGTGAATCCACAGACAAGTGAATCAATGACTTGCCACCTACCAGTTTTTCTACAGCTAAGATTTTGGGCTTAACAGTGAAAGCGCATTGTACTGGAACCAGTGACCTGTATCAATACTGTAGGTGAAATACTGATTCATTCAAAAAGGAGGGAGGTGTGTGAAAATGGCTCAGCAAGTATCAGATACCTAACCTGGTCAGTTGTGATCAGCAGAGAGGGAGACACTTCTGAGAAAATCACCAGCGTGTATTTTGGACTGAAAGCCGCTCTCTCGTGCCAAAGTGTACTTAAATTGACTTCTTTCACTCCTGAAGAAAAGAAAAATCAGGCCTGGAAAGACAAAAAGTTAGAATCCATTTAGGGACTGCACAGAGGACCTCTCTGCCATTTGTTTTCTTGTTAAAGGCTACATTTTTAATGAAGGTACAGGCTTTATCCTCCTGAAAGACCGATGCTGCCTCCTTGGAGAATATGTTCGAACCATTAAACACAATGCAGGAATGTAGGATCTATCTCCTTCTCTCTGCTCTCAAGGGAACCTGCTGGAGTGCATCCTGCAGCTCTGGGGCTCCCAGCATCAGAAGGACATGGAACTGTTGAGTGAGTCCAGAGGAGGCCAGAGATGCTGTGAGGACTGGAGCAGCTCTGCTCTGGAGACAGGCTGAGAGAGCTGAGCTGGGGCAGCCTGGAAGGCTCCTTAAGGGGAGACCTTAGAGCAGCTCCAGTCCCTAAAGGGGCTTCAGGAAACCTGGAGAAGGGCTTTGGACAAGGGCCTGTAGGGACAGGACAAGGGGAATGGCTTTAACCTGCCAGATGGGAGGTTGAGATAAGCTCTTAGGCAGAAACTCTTCCCTGTGAGGGTGCTGAGGCGCTGGCACAGGGTGCCCAGAGAAGCTGTGGCTGCCCCATCCCTGCAGTGTTCAAGGCCAGGTTGGACAGAGCCTTGAGTGACATGGTCTAGTGTGAGGTGTTCCTGCCCATGACAGGGGTTGGAACTGGATGAGCTTTAAGGTCTTTTCTGTCCCAAACCATTCCATGATTCTGTGATGGTGGTGAGCAATAAAAGCTGAAAAAAATCCCAATGTATTAGATGTCATTACTGGATTCTTTTTTGATGTTAGTTTTTAATATATGTGTTCCTATTTTTAGAGTTTTATTCTGAATCTTGTAATAGCAACCATTCCATTTTGGTATGAGGTCTTTTCTATTAACAGTGATCAAAGTGAAATATTTCATATGAGTTAGAAAAAGAGACACTTGAGATGAATGAGGTTCCGCTTTATGTGGCGAGTTGGATGTTTCTGATATATGATCTGACTTACAAAGTTTGAAAATTAATTGCACCAAGCAGTTCATTTCTAAACAGATAATAAATTCATATGAGCATTCGAAGTTTAGAAAACAAGTTTGAACCTTTTTCAAATACATTACAAACAAATATTCTGTGTGCTGTTAAGGCTTATAAATAATTCTTTGGTGTTTGTTTGGTTTAAAAGCCAAGCTGATACTTTGTTTTCTTAAGAGCAAGCTGACATCTCTAAGAACTGCACAATTCAAATATAGGGCTGCTTTATTTAAATGTGGAGAGGCTAAGTCTCTTAATGTAGAAGTCAAGCTGTCTTTCTGCCTCTGATTAATTTAGGGATAAATCCAGGCTGTTGATGTTCTCTAGAAGTCAACAAACTGAGCACAGAACCATGTTTTGATTTAAACCCCCTTCTGTTTAGGTCTGTATTTCCTTAAGTGGCTTTGCCTTGCCCTTGCTTTGCCACTTGTGTTGATCAGAAGTAGGCTTTCCTCTGGTCCGATTTCCTCAGTCTTGCCAGGTACCAAAGATGTAGAGAATGACAAAAGGGGTCAAATTGCAACCTATAAACAGTACTCAGTACATTGTCCTCTGTACTTTGGCATTATTCAAATGGCAGGTGCTTTAGTACATTAAAGGCATCTTTTGAAGGTTTTTGTGTTTAAAAGCCTGTCATTTTGTTGAGCCTCATACTTCATCTTTCACGTGTTGTGCATACTTTATGAAAAGAAAGTTCAATTTACACTCAAGCTGTGGACTTGAACATTAGGTTTGTTGAACTTCTGTGCCATGAGCTCCTCTTCCAGGACAGCCCATGAAGACATTTTCCTCCATGTCTAGGACAAGTGTATTGAGTGTCCTTTCAACAAACAGGACTCCCTCTCATGCCATCAACCCTTTTAATTTCCTGAGTAAGCTTTTGCATTGTTGCTATGGGACCTTGAAACAGCCTGCGGGTGGGGAATGGTACTCCCAGGCTTAAATCCATTTCATGAGGAACATTAGCATTCTAGCATGTTAATTAACATTAATATGGCTTACATGGCTTAAGACCTATCTTTGGGTTTAGCTGAGCTCTAGGAATAATTCAAAAGATGAGCTTTTACTCCCGTTGGGATCTTGACTTCAAAACCACTAAAGGTAGTGGGTGTCCTTGAGCTAGCTAAGGTGGCTTTGAATCAGGAGGTGGTTTCAGATCAGCTTTCTTGGCCGTCCCTCCGCTGTTCATTCTGCTTTGTGACAACTTCTTTATGCTGGGCTGTATATCACTGCCATGCAGAGCAAACCTCTTAACTTCCCTTTTGCTGTTCTGGACCATAAGGCAATGAGCCATGTGTTTTTTTTAGATGATCATATGAAGCTTCACTCTATTTTTAGGGCAGTCTTGTTGCCAGGAATAATTTCTGGGACTTTTGATTTCAGTGGTGGATTATGTGATGATGTGAATGTCTAAAATGGATATTTTAAAATATTTTTTACTGACTTAATGTTTAACAGATTAACACCTCTATAAAGTTACATTTAAAAGCAGCTTCATGTTTCCTATCTCTTTTGTATTGTTGACTGGCATCCCTGGGCCTCTAGGCAAGTGCTGTGGCTTTGGTTTCAAAGCCCCAAGTGAGCAGTAAGTATGTATAAGTCAGTACATTCAATAGATGAACTGTTACATGATGAAGTGACCACAGATAATAAATTTTATGCAATCTGTTTCCAACTCCCATGCAAATATTTTTATTTAATCTTTGGTGTTCTGCATAAAATGACCCAATATTTTGATCTCTGTCACTATAAGCGATTCCCCATCTGAGAGTTAGAGAGCAAATTGATTTTGCTTCAGTCATATAGTAAGCCTGTGTCTGAGCTCTAGCATACTGTATTGACACAAGTAAAACCCATTTAAGTAAATCAAAGGGAGTATTTGGGTATTCTTCCTTTTGCCTATAGGTTGATGGAAGAAGAGTTTGTTTTAATACCTCAGTAATATATTCTGTTGTTACAGACAGCTGTAAAAATGATCTGTAGCAGCAATATTCTTTGGAAGAATCATTGGGGTTATCAATGTCTTGGGTGGCTTAATATCAAATTCATCAGGTTTAGTAGGTTTAAATGCATAAATTACTTTCAGAATGCATTGTCTGTTTAGCTGATTGCTTTTTGAAGTGTTTGAATTTGTAAATAACTCCACAGTATTTGGATTTGCACAAAAGCAAGGGTGAAAAGACCCAGAAGGATGTTTTCTTCCAATTGTCTTTAATGGCTGTACTCTCTTTTCTTCACCCAGATATGACAATGGTGGCGCGTATGCTGGTCAAGTGGATTCTAAAAGGCCTTATTTTGGCTTTTCTGCTCAAATGTGCTCTGCCCCTAAACCCAGATGATCCAAATGTTTGTAGTCATTGGGAAAGGTAATGTATAACATGCTGTTTCAGATCTTTACATATAAAAGGCAAACTAAGAGCCATAATTTGCTAAATGCCACCCTGCCTCACAAAAGAACATGGTTTTGCATGACAGAAATAGTACTTCTGAGCAGCTTTGAGAATTTGGGTCATCCCAAAGAATTGCTTCTAAAGCTTGAGCTGTAAATAGACCGCATACTCCTCTGTTACTTGTCTGCTCAGTTGTACTGTGGAAAGCTCCTCCATGTTTTCAGCTATAGCACTCCACAGGTATTTTCATTTATCATGGAGAGACCTAGAGAAATGGTGGCCTTATTCTGTCTTGTTTATTCCTGGTTATGGTCAAGCAGGACAATTAGAGATTTTAACTAAGTCTCAAGCCCTTCCTGCTGCACCATGCAGGTTTATTCTCTATGTCCTGAACTTTGTGACTGTATCTGCCCAAATTTGTGTCAGCATCAAAGAACATCTACATGAAAGCACAGAGAACTAAAGGTCTTGGGAATTCTTATTCTCTCTATTGTCACAATGTCCTCATCCTAAAAGTGGATCTGTGCAGGACTGTTCTTACAAGTACACAGAAACCCACCATCTTTGATAGGGTTCACAGTCATGCAGAGTCTGTTTGCAGAGGCTAAAGTTCCTGTAGTCTTAAGCTTAACAAACTAAATTTACAGTTCTGTAGCTTAGTTTCACACAAATATGAATTACCGTTCACTTTAGCAAAATAAACCCCTTTAACAAGAGCAGAGATGGAATCATATTTTAATGGCACTGTGGTTTGATTTTAGAGAGTTGTTTGCTGGTTTGCTTGCCACTGCAAAGCAAAAACTAGAGAGGAAAGGATTTTGCAGTCTGTATTGTGAGGTGAAGTGCATTCAGAGCACAGGAATAAAATATTGATTTTGTCTGAAGATAGTCAGCAACCCAGAGACCCAATCAAGGAGAAACAGAAATTAAATACCAGAATTGATTGGTTGTACTGACCAAGATGACTTTGTTACTTAGATGTTAATAAATCAAAGAGAAAAGATTGTTAGGGCAATTGCCGGATAACAACCAGGATCATAAAATAATAATCATGATTTCTGAGTGTTACTGCTTTGTGTTAATAATGAGCAATGTAAATATTTTACATTTTGCCATCAGTGGCAGTAAAATCATTATTGTCAAACTGTGACAGAGAGCAAAAGCAACATCTTGTAGAACCTTGGCTTGCCTAGAAGGGGCATGACAAGCAGGGCAGTAATAGTCCAGCCTTCGATTTCAAGCCAGTCAGAACCTCCAAGCAAATATTTTGGTATTACCTAACGGGTGCAATCTCACAGGGCTTAATCACATCAGCAGTCCAACTGACAAGAAGGAAATCACTTGGAGGATTAAAACAATCGATACAATGAATGATTTGGAGGCTCTAATTCCTGAGTCTTGACCCTGCCTGGAATGATTTTGGTATCATTCTCCGAAGATACTGTAGGTCTGATAAAGTTGAGTTTGTTTCCAGATCAGAACCTGAGATTGAGTCTCTTGGACAGTGCACACACTCATTATAGGGCAATACAGTGTTCTAAAATGACTGGCACTAACAAATCCATGAGTTCCGTGTTCCTGTGTCACATGAGAAGCCTGGAAACTTTCAGTGTAATTATAGCAATTAATATAGTACCTGGTACATGGATAAGTACTGTTTTGGGAAGGAGAATAATAAATTCTTAGTGTTGTTGGAGCTCTGTGATTTCTTGCCAACTCACCCAGTTTTGGTTTCTATTCACTCATTTGTACAAAGAGAGCTAATCCCATTCTAAGCATATGTTCCAAATCTAGATACCAGTTAACTCACATTACAGTTTTCACATAGTTCTCAGGTTATTTCTGCTACAGATTAAAAGGATTTAATTTGTGCAGCAGAAGAATAAACATTCTTCAACATCTTTTATAAGTGATCCCATTTGATTGGTGCTCCCAATAGTTGAATTAGTGGTGCTGCTTTATCTTAAAATGATGTGTGAGCATCCCGTCCTGATGGCAGCATGCATCATTGCTAAGTTAATACAAACTCTTAACTGCTATTTTGGAGTACAAGCAAGCCTGGGCAGGAAGGCAACTGGGATGTTTTAAAACCATGGTGCTTTCCTCTCTTTTAAAATGTGCAGCGTTGTCATCCGAATACCCTTTTCACCTTCTAAACTACCATGAATTTAGTCCTCTTTCCAGAAGGGAATGGTTTGTTACTCAGACTGAAATCTCTAATTCAGTTATGGAGCCAAAGTTAGCAACATTGCCAGAATTTTCAGGAAGAGCTGTGGTTGAAGGAAGCCAGGTTTTGATTTTTGATAATGCCCAGAGTTTCTGAGATTATTGATTGCAGTCTTTTCATACTGAAGTTAGATGAGTAACATATACAGGGAACTGAAGCTTTTCAGGTTGCAACAAACAGCTTTTCACTTCATTTCTCTGTCTACTCCTAGCTATGCGGTGACAGTCCAGGAGTCTTACGCTCATCCTTTTGATCAGATCTATTATACAAGATGTACTGACATACTGAACTGGTTCAAATGTACCAGACACAGGTAAGAACTAACCCCCAGAAAGTTTAGTTTTGTTTTGCCTTTTTCTTTACTCACGTCTTTTATTTAAGCAAATTTTTGTGGTACTGTAGTAAAGATGTGTATGGAAAGATGTATTTCAGCGCAATAGCCAGGGTGTTTGCCATTCTAGGGGCATTGATTGAAGTAGAGAGATTCTTTTGCATGAAATTTGGGTGAGGTCAATGGTAGTCAGTCACTTACAGGGTCATTCAGGAGTATGTCTCCTTGCAATTCACCCTTCCATGGACTGGAAGTGATTATTGCATGACCAAGCATCACCAACTGTATTTTCCAAGTGATCAGTCCACATCCAGGTTTATGGTAGGAAGTTCCTGCAGCTCCTAAATCTTGATGAATCAGGTACTTCAGGGTCAGTGATAATTATGAATGGATCCATACTTGAAATACTGCACCCAAACCTGTATTGCATATTTAGTAAAATACTGATGGATCCATTTCTAGCACTGATACCATGAGTTAATTTTTCCCAGGCTCCAAGATATTGCTGTTAATTCATTCTGATTCCAAGTAGAAAAGTATCCTACGAACGTCCACTAATACTAAAATCTTTCAAGGGAGTTTTAGCAAGCTAATTTGTACCTTAACTCTCAGTAGCAAAGAGGTTGTTCAGCACTATCCCAGTCTGACTGTGGGGTTTGCTTTTTTAGCTTCTGTGTTTCAATGGTTGGAATTGACCAGGGGTACAGCGCTTTCTGCACTGCTGTATAGACTAGAATGCAGCAGAGTAAATTCGATCAATTTATCTAGCATGAGGAACAATAGATTTTATTCAGTTCAGGCAATTTCAAATAAACTAACATGAACAAAGCTGCTTTGAAGTGTTTGCTTTTAAATAGTCTGTTAATATTCCTTAGTAGGAATTCCAATAGTGTCATTGCTAACTCTGTGAATAAGTCTAGAGAAACTACAGAATGCTTAAAACCATTTCTGTAGACCACATATTGCAGTGGGGAAAACATGCTTTAAATACTCCGCTGGGACTATAATGGCATTTTGCGAGGCATTTAGTGCCTTGGAAGAGTTGGCAAGTAGGAAGAAATCACTTGGGGTTAACTTTCCATTTTGTGTAGTGAGAGCAGTTTCCGTCATGGTAATGGCTTGTGTAGTGCACTGACACAGTGGAAGATTCTGCTCATTCCACTGATGATAGCTGACATTGCTGATTTGCAGAAATGAATCATCTGCTCTCAAAGAAACTCCTTGCCCGTGCTTTAGGTCTGGGCAAATGGCTTAAGATAGCAACCCTAGGAAGAGCTCCAGTGATTGACTGTCATGAGTACTGTGTTTATAATACAAGTTATATTTCAAGTTTCAAAACAAATATTGATTTTTTTTATTGTGGCTTTTAATATCAAAAGCTTTCATGCATTTTAAATAATTATCGAATGCTATCCTTACTATAATTTAACACAAATATAATTCCAACAGTAGGCATTGATTTTCTATATTGTCAAATGGCTTTCTGTCTTGCCATTTAGAATAAGTTATAAAACAGCCTATCGAAGAGGACTAAGAACTATGTATCGGCGAAGATCTCAGTGTTGCCCTGGATATTACGAAAGTGGAGACTACTGTATACGTACGTACAGAGCTTTGCTTCAGATCTGACAAAAGTAATTTTTGGAGGAGCTGTTGACACATTAAAGATGTATGGCAGTGGTAGTATTAAAGGCTGATTTTCAGAGGGGCTCAGAACCTTTGGGTCCCACTGATTTCAGTCAGGATTGCAGGTACTGAACGGTTCAGTATGTGCATTCCAAGCACCTAAGCAAAATTTTGCTGAAATAATTGGGGAGACTGTTAATCAAGTTCCCCAGTGCTTTATTGAATCAGACCGTACTTTGTGAAGTAACATATGCAAGCATGCACTAATGTTAAAGAATTAGGGGAACTAAAACCACACTTACATGTAAACTGTCACAGAGTTTATTAAGCAGCAGAAAGTTTCTGCCTCTTGGAAAGTTCATAGTTGAGGTACAAACAGTTAAAATCTCACTGTTTCACATGGTTCCTGTCAATGATTTTGTGCTTTTTTAAGCTTCACAAATGTCAGAACTTTGTCCTGTCTGCACTGTAGAAGTCAATAAAAAGCTCTGGAGTGTGTTAGGTCAGTCTGAGAGGGACGGGAAGTGAAGTGGATCTTTCAACAACATCTAAAAGCTTTGTTAGTTAAAAATGTCTTGTACATTAACGTGTGTTACCAGTGTTGCAGCTGTGCTCAGGAAGCCAAGGTGGGAATCTCTTGTCTACATCTTGTTAGAATGGGATTATGACACAAGAAAAACACAAGGAGGTTTTAATGAACATCAGAATCAAAATTTTATAGACAGATTTAAAATGCCACAGAGTAATTCAAATGCTAAAGTGATACAATTACCCCCTAACTTTATATATCTTGACTCAGTGCTTTAAAGCTCTTTGTATTTAGCTGTGTTGGTGTTTTTATCTGAGTAACTATATTGTATTTAAAATGTAATACAGAAGAATGTCAGAAACATGAATAGGCCCTAATCTCATTTTAAATGACCTTTATGCCAAACAGTTACTTTGAAGGGGCTTTGGTCTCTACAAAATTACCAACCCTTTGAGATAAGGCTGGTAGAATTAGCCTGATTTTACTGAGCGAGTAATCATTTGGTCGTTTGAAGTCTGGAGTGCTTTACTCAAGTTCTGAAAAGCATTGAACATGACCTATTGCTGAGGCCCTTCCTATGGTTAAGTATGTACTTACCTTTAAATTCCTCTAGGATCAGTATCATTTCAGCAGTTGCTCCACACACTTTTATTACCAACTTGATTTTGTGACTCAAAATCCTGTCTGGCACAGAACGTATTTATTTTCTTTCACTTTTCTCTCTGCAATCTACTGATGTCTTTTATTTTCGTTGTTTTAATTGCCATACTGGTTGCAACAACAGGAGATCTCTGCAGAGTTTCTGATTTTATGAGGATATTAATGTTTATTTTGAAGGGCTTTTTGGTTAGTATTAATCCTCAAGAGTCCTGCTGCTGCCAGACAAATACTGTGGAGAGACAGCAGCATAGACCATAAACCAGAGTTCTGCTGATGCAGGACAGACAGCAGGTACCTTGTCAGACCAGTTGTGTGTTTGGAACAGTGTAGGTGATATTTAGATTTGCATGTTCAGGAGTCAGTTTCTTACACTGAATGATCTGCATGATCAGATATGTGAAGTGCATGCCTCAGGGCCATTTTCTGTCTATTCTCCTTCCTGGAGATCTGAGCAGCAAGTGCTGCTGAAAGAAATGATGTAAAGGAAGAAGCTCTCCATCGTGATTGAGTCTAGGTACTTGGTCTTACTGCTTTGATACCGCAAGAAGCCACAAAGGAAAACCAATCAACCAACTGAAAAACCTCATTGAAACTCTCTGACCCTGCAACCAGCAGTTTGAAGGCTCAACAATGTTTTGCTAGCATGTCATGTCATACCTCCTGTTTCTAACACACCAACCCCTTGTCCTGTCAGCTTTGTTTTGTTTTTTCACATCATATTGCTGTGCCAACGAGCAAGTTCTTCCATTCATCATTCTTTGCAGTCAGCAGTGAATTCCATTTTTGTTCCTGGTGGCACCTCCCTGCTTTTGCCTCTTTCTTTACCTTCCCTTACCCATTTGTTTCTTTTCTTTAAACTGATGCTGTCTTCTGTTGCCTACCAAGCTAGTTTAGCGTTACTGTCCCATGTTTCTCCGGATGTGTTCAGTGCCTTTTCCTTTAATGGCAGCAGGTACAAGTGGGAAGTCAGGAGATGCCATCAAAATCATCCCACTTGCCTATGCTGCCGTAGGGCAGCACGATTCAAGATGAACATCCTTCTGCTAAGCCCCACTGCCACAAAGGGAAGGAAGCTCCAGCCCTGCGGAGAAGGTTCTCCAAACCCAGCCAGTCCTTTAAAATCTATTCCATTAGCAATCATGGAAGCCACTACAGCATGGGGAGGAGAGAATACATCCCGCAGTGAGCCTGATGATCAAAAGAAAGTTTGATTAAAAAACATTGTGTAGATTAAAGGCTAATTGGTTCTTCTTTCATTAATAGCAGTCTTTATTTCTTGCAAAAGTTAAATAGCTTTGTAATTAACAGTGACATGTTTAGACTAGAGAAGGCTGAGTTTAAATCTCTATTAATGACTGTTTCTTGGATTTTAAAGCAGGAGTGAAGGCTTTCAGTGACTGTTTTGATCTTTTCCCTTCTCATTTATTATTTCTAAAGGAATGTCAGATGTACAGTTTTATCTTTGTCCTCCTGTTGGGGCTTACTAAATGGGTTTGGTCTAAGAACATCTATCCTCAGTTCTACATAATCAGGATGACCCAGAACTTCTTGCTCTGCCTCTCTCATGTTTTCTTTGCCTTTCTGAGTTCTGGATATGCTGCTGCCCCAGAAAATGTGGAATTCAGGCACAAGGTCAAACAATTAATTTGTGGCCTGGCAAGTTACACATCTGGCCACTTCATTAGCGCTTAGGCTAAGCACTTTTGGGCTATGAAATTGCCTTTGTGCCCATAAAAGACTTGAAATGCCTTGGGGTTATAATGGCATTCCAAAAATTCCACCTGAAAAATGCTGCAAATACACATCTGCATATTTTTTCCATTGATGTCTTCAAAATGGTTGCTTCCATGCTGGTAGTTTTGCAAATTGATTCCCCTTCTCTGAATGTTCTTATACATGACATAGCTTTTCACTGAGCTGTCTCTGAAAACAAACAGCGCAGGCTGGGTAGTAAATCAGAGCAACTGTGATTGCCTGTACTTTGTATGCTAAGGTCAGCTGTTGGCAGAGCAGATGCATAAACTGCAGAAAATCTTTTTCTTCAACCACCACAGGGTTCAACTGCCCTTCAGGGTTTGCATAAGGATGTTTTAAAATCCTACTGTCTGCTTAGTGTCTGTGGTAGTTGAAGCATCTCTGACCACTTTGCTGGTCAAATAAAAGAACAAGAAAAGGAATATTATGTGGCTCTTCTGTAGTTTTTACCCAGTGAGTAGATGGTAATAGAATGCTTCCCTTTAAGAACACGTCAGGTGGAAAGATTCCCTGTGTACTAAATGGGTACAGTTTTGTCTGGGAGACCAATGCTTTGTTCAGGCTGTCCATTTTAATCTTATTCTTGCACAACAGATTTATATAAAAGAGATGTTTCTTCTAGGTAACAAAGGGTCAGAGACCCAAGCCTCAGAGAAAAGGAAGAGAGGACTTCAACATCTGTTCTTGGCAGAAAAAAAGCCAGCATGAAACACAAAGTTGGGAATTTACCTTTTCTTCACAGATTGAGATATTTTAACTTATAGCAGTTTTATTTTTCACTCTCCTACCTTACCCTCTTCTTCTAATGTCTAAATCTATGCAGTGTGACAGGATGTAATAATGACAGGATTAGTGATTAAACAATCTTACTAGTGCCACTTATCTATCATTCAAACCTGCCAAAATTCAGTAGAGTTATAGATTGACCATGGGTCTTTCCTTTCTTCGCCAAGATACTATTGATCTAGGATTGTTTCTCAACATTCAACTTCCCACATTACAATTGCCACAACCATCATTCAAGGCTCCTTGACTTTGACAGATCTTTTTATAGAGAAATTCTTGGTCTCACTGGTTGGATCTCAGTTTGTCACCTAGAGTGATGGTTCACTTGGAGATTATTATATTTGCAGGTAGTTATATACTCATCTTTTCAGCCTATGTCTGAAACCTTTAATGAATTTCAAAACCAATGAGGAATGTTCTGTTAATAGCAGACTTGGTGAAATTGTACAAATTTAGGACCTGATTCTTCTGAGGGCTTTAAATAATGTTTCATAAATTCTGCAATTCCATCAGACATACCAACTTCATAGCATGATGTACACTTTGATTGCAGCAATAGGAACATTCATACTTCAGGGCTGTGCTCCCGTTTGCAAGGCTGCATGTCTTGTAGTTTTTGTGATCTTTGAAAAGGCCATCTCGCTGGAGCCATATGGCTGGATTGTTAAACATCTGTACCATAGGAGCAACAATGCCAGAGCATCCTGCCATCTGGATGAATTACAATCCTTGCAATTCAATGTGTATGTTACAACAGCACCGCAGTGGAGTGCACTTGTGATGAAAAGAAAAATAATAGCTTATGTGATCAGTGCAGAAGTTGCACACTGACAGACTGTTGAATCAGCGGCTTAAACTTCCTGAATATTCATAGCATTTGTTCATGTGTCAGATTTGTTGATTATTTTCACTTTGTCATGCGGAAACTCATTAACATTTTAGAAGAAATGTTCCCCTCCCTTCTCACCTCAATTCTGAATTCCTCATGGTGAACATCCCTGTAACTTGAAAACGTATTGTTTGAAAACTGCTGGACTTAGGAAATACAGTTTTCCTCTCTTTATAGGCACACATTAAAGCTGGTGCTTGCTGTAAGAGCCTTACTGTTACATTATTCAAGTACAGCATTCTGTACATCAATAATGCAACATAAATTAAGGGAAATGATCTAGCAGTACATAGATACTTTGTATCAGGGGACATTCCTTTGTCTGATTTGGGATGTATGAGTGCAAGAAAATGGTGTGGAAAGGCCATTCTACATATAAGGTTATTAATTATAGAGTTGAAATGACAGTAGGAGCCTCTTTGAAATGTCTCCTTTTATATGCATTTGAGATGACTCCATACATCTTTTTCCAGTGAAGAATATGAGGAAAATAATACAAGTCCTCCATTCACTTGTGGGGGGATCTTGTAGAGGAATTAAGAAATTCTGCTTTTAATAGTAATAGTCATAGTCATATTAGCAACAACATTATTACCAATGTGTGGTGACCAGGAGGAATCCCTGTTTTCTGTTTGAATGTTCAGGTGAGTTGATAGAACAGCAGCAGGAGTATGGAACAGAACTGGTTCTCTGCATTCAGCTTCTGCTGCCCTACTCAGGGTGTAACCTTGGAGCTGTGTACCAATGCCTGATACCCTGTTTTACAGAACACAGCAAGGCAGGCCACGGCCTGCAAACAGTAGAGGCCTTTGCTTATTCCTTCTAGTGACTTTGAAGGCAGGATTGGAAGAGGGAGAAAGTGTTACAATTAGGTCAGCTCATTTTGTGGCATAGATAAAGACATTGAGTTATGATTTAGCCTAAAGATAATGGAGACACCTCTTTGCTGGGAAGGTGAAAAAGTCAGTTCTCATATCTCATCCATCATTTACATTTGCAGTCAGCTTCTGGATGCTGATGGATTTGCAAAGATGCTGATGGAGAGTAGTAATGAAATAAGGGAAAGACTTCTGCAAGAAATGCAGTAGAAGGAAGAGAAACAAAATGTTCATACAAAGGAATGAAGGTAGCATGAAGTCAGAAAGAGGGCTTGCTGAAGCTATATAATGTCTCAAAGGGCTTAAGAAATATCAGAGGAAAAATTACACAAGCATTATAGTTAGAAAAAGATTTAGACTGTTGCAAGTGTAACAGTAAAAAAAGCTTTTCTGGTTGCTTTAGGCAATCTCAGTTGGATCAGTATAAAAGAATACTGGGAAGGTAGACACAGAAGGAGGCACTGGATCCAGAGCTACTCAGTATTCATGCTACTGGATTAGGATGCCTGGGAGCTTCAGCAGGATCAGAAAAACATACAAAAATCAGAGGTGCAAGTTCATTGTTGAATTCAGAGCAAGAGCCGTGCATGGTTTAGTCCATTCATTTGCCCACTTTTTAGCAGGTTGATCCCTAGGTGTGTAAATCGATGCAGATCCACCATGTTGGAATGACTGTCTTCAGTTCCTTCATCCTCACTTCTACATCTTCAATGTCTCTTCCTCTTTCTTTTTAATACAGCTCAGTGCTGTTAATGCTAATTTGCACTGGTTTTGAGGACATATACATACAAGACATTGTCCGTTTGTCAAATCATGGAGGCAAAGACTCCAGATTTTTTTTCCCTCCGAAAGGCTTGGTTCATTAGTAGTCCAGATGTGTGGTGAGCTGGGTTAACTTATTGAAATCAATAGGGTCAGAAAGAAGATAGATGTGTGAAATGAAACATGTTTAAAATTGAAGTTGTTGTCTTGACCACTCCTTTACATCCTTCACTCATTTAATAGATTTATTTCCCTTGTGCTTTGAAGACATAGGAAAGGGGAGGGAGATAGGAAAAGAAGTTACCTAAATCTGGATAGCCTTTAAAAAGAACTTCTGATGCACATTAAAAATCTGAGAGAGCATCTTTTCCTACTTCTTTCCTGTTGTAGCTTCCCCTGGCTGTGACCTTGCCCTGACTGTTCCAGAGTTGTTGTCACACATTAACTTCAGGTGTCTGGAAGCCATCAGTCAGATGGGGGGGACTATTCTATGCAGATTCCTTGTTGACTGGAATACAGTATAAGTGCCAGTTGCCCCTCTTCTTCATTTCTAGTCATCTTATAAGATTGAATCATGAATCAGTACTACAACAAGAATGTCTGAAGGGCGTACTAGTAGCATAGCATACATAGCATAGCCCTGTACGTGGTTAACCACACTGGTTAACATAGTGCTTGCTTGCTTACTGAGCCACACAGCTACTCTCGCTTCCTCTGGTGGGAAAGTTAAGTGGAATAGGAAAGGAAAAGTGGAAGAAATAGAGCTTGTGGATTGAGATTAAAAAATGTTTAATAAGGAAAAAAGAAGTGGAAGAAGAGAGAAAAAATTCAAAGGGCATGGATATGGCAATTTCAGGTTTGCAGCAGAGTCAGTCGGCAAATCAGTGTTCATTTTTGCTTCTGTAGCTATTCTCAGTGGAAGAAGATGATGATGATGTTGGCTGATAGCTTGAAAATCATCTGTTCACACTAAGTACTCTAGTGGTACAGGATAAAAGTATTAATCAGATAGTAAAAACCAACCACGGATGCTTCATTTAGAACCAGATACTCTGTCTGTTCACACATTCTCTTTGTTATAGGATTATAGCGTTTCACTTCATATTTACGTATTGTTGAGCATGCTTTTCCCTTTGCTGAAGGTGTTTTAAAGCTCCCCAAAGAAATGTTTCATGAAACTCCAGTCCATTGCACGTTTCTGAATAGTTTATCTTCATCTCAGTATTTCTAACACAGGCATTCACTTTGGCAAACCTCACTTTCTCTGATACTCGAAGTCAAGAGGTATTTTCAATGTATTTAATCCCAAAGCTTTCCTTCTTTTTATCAAGGTTTTTTCCTTGCTGAATACTATGATTTACTTTCATTACTGTCATGCCCAGAAATTCATGTGCAAAGTCACTAAAGATAGCCTTACTTGAAAAAGCTCTCAAGTTAAGTAAGTAAATGGAGTCAAATAAAGAGCTCCTTTTCTGATTAAAAATAAGAAACTGTCTGTGAAACACATTAGGAACAAACTTGTAAAGAAATTAAACCGGGTATTCAGTATAACAAGCAACAAAAGGAGGCTTTTTGTTACAGCAGTGTAGTGCACATCCAAGCGCTGCTGAAGCAAGTCACTGGTACTATTTTAGGATCTGATATCACTGCATCTGCATTGACAGGTGCCATGTGTTAGGAGAATCTACAGTTTAAATAGAATTTCTTTTAAAAGCACTGTTAAAGGTATCCAAAGGGGTCTTTCTTCCCACCAAATACTGTATAATAGTTGTGTTTATGCAAATGTTACGTAGCGTTTCCCTTCTAGTAAAGGGTAGACTTCTTCAGCAGCTTCTAACAATGTAGGTAGAGGTTTATATTTCCAGATCCAGTCTCTTATTTGCAGGCAATAGTGTGAATCACAGGAATCTGGAAGTGCATTGCACCTTGTGCCATTAGTCGAAAGTTTCTCTAGACACTTAGCCATTACTAAGAAATCGGACTTGATCCTAAATAAGCCGATTTGCAGTATGGAACTGGGTACAGAAAAGTTTAGACTAGTGGCTTGGGATGAAAATCAGCCCTATAACTACACAACAATTTGTTTCCTGGGGTCTTTTTTGCAGTTCTTTTCCCTAAGTTGCTCTGAAAGACATCACTATGGTCTCTTTTGAAATGTGAGAAGAGTCAAAAGTGTCTGCATTTAAATATTCCATCACCAGTACTGTTAGTGTAGCTTATTCATAACAGGCTCTTCAAACAGACTGTACTCCTGTCCCTGATTTTATCAGGGTGACCTTCATTTGGAGTGTGTGGCTTGATCTTCACTGCAGTCTGAAAAGCACTGGCCCTCTGGGGCCCATGCCAGCCAATAGCCTGGCCTTGATGACAGGTTTGCCTTTAGAAATGTGTCCATAGTCATCCTATTTTGAGGAGAAACAAAGAAAGGATTATTGTTATATTGGCTTGATGAAATTTGGAATAAGAATGAAGAAAGATTTTGTTCGAAAAAATCAATAGTTTATTCAAGGTGCTACAGGACTAAAATTTATCTGGGAGAATCAGAGTAATTTAGTTTTATTAGGAGTTGCATCACTCAGCAAAGATAGCCAGAAGTATCATGCAGGACAGATGTCTTTGTCTATCTACTTACGATCTTTTAGGAACATTTTTGAGGTGCACCCATTCTCACTCTGATACATGGCACATAGTCTCTGCCTATGAAAATCAATCAGCAGTGGAGCTGTGTCATTTACTGACAGAAAATAGAACTTTCTTGGCATGAGACCTGCAAGTCAGTAATAGTAAAGAACTATGGACATGTAGCAATGCTACCAAATCCAATAAGAAATATTTCTCAGGAACAGCAGTATGGAATATGTGCACGAAGAAATTCACTTAATGACCTGAGGGGGAGTAACCTGTAGCTAAATATTCAAGTACTGTACTTCTGAGGCCATTCCAGAGAGCCAGGCAGGGTAACTTGGTTATTTTACAGTGCTGTTCAGGCTAAAGTCCTCCTCATGTCTTTCACTGTCTGCTATAGCACCTCTGAGAGTCTTGCCTTCCTCACCTTCCTCAGCTGTAGGGCACTGTATGTTCCTCCAGACTTTCTATGATGGAAATGCTTGCTTTTTTCTGACTTCTCACTTTTAGCTAGTTTCTAATTTTGTACTTTCAAACTGGCAGCTTATTTTCCATTCCAGCACAACTTCTGGAGAGGCCAGATTGCAGATGAAGGTACCCATACTCCTGAGTGGAGAACAGTCTGTTGAGTGTAGTTTGGTAGTAACTGCCATTAGAGGTGGTTTGGTAGACCAGGTTATGTTTTCTCCTCTTCTTGTAGGTTTGGCTGCTTCTCCATATGTTGGCAGGAATACCCAAGGATCTTGGGTATGAGCTGCTGTATTCATAGAATGGTTTGGGTTGGAAGGGACCTTAAAGCTCATCCAGTTCCAACTCCCTGTCATGGACAGGGGCACCTTCCAAGTTTCATTCAACCTGGCCCTTAGCACAGCCAGGGATGGGACAGACACAGCTTTTCTGGGCACCCTGTGCCAGCACCTCAGCACCCTAACAGGGAAAAGCTTCTGCCTAAGAGCTCATCTCAATTTCCCCTCTTTCATCTTAAAGCCATAAAAATGGCCATTAAAGCCATTATTCCCCAGGCTGTAAAGAATTTCCTTCAGGTAACAAAACCTAATTTCCCTAAGGTTAAGAACAGAATGATTGGGGAATACTTCCACTGCTTTTGGCATGGGAGAATTGCTTCTTCCCTCTTCTATCCTCAAAAAACCAGGACTCTCCTGCAGACAAACGCTTTGTCTGCATTTAATTTATGGAGTGAGGTCTGCTAGATCATACATAGAGTGAAAGACAATGCCTAATGTTAATATTTCTATGTTACTTAGGAAAAGATAGTAATGTTGTTTCTAAGGTGCAATATAAAGCACAATTTGCAGAGGAATTATCATTAGGTTTGCTGGTTGGATGAATCAAGTTCCAGTAGAAAATTAACCAGTGAAAATGTATTTTCTACAAATCGCTGCAAAGTGTTGGTCAATTTACCAAAGTGGAAGGAATAGACAGAGGTCACAGGAGGAGAAAAGCTTTCCTGGGTCATAGATTCTGCTCTGCTGATTCAGGATCTCTCTTAACCTCATTAAGAGTTTGAACTGGTGATAATGATTGTTTTGAACCCTGCAGTGCGGCAAGGGGAAATCGTTTACCACAAAAAGTTAAATGCTGAAATTATCCTTCAGAATAATATTGTATTAGAACATTGATCAGTAGAATTGATCTCAGCAGACATCTTTCCTCTCAACATGGTAGAATAAAGTGATTATTTCTAGGTGAAGCAATGGCAGGAAATGTATAAAAGCAGTTGCAGGCCTTAAATGACCAACCATTATCAATATTTAGCTGATCTCCAAAGAGTTATTTGTGGGCTGAAATTCACTTTCTGTGGTGACAGTGAGAAAGACTGAGCCTTAACTGTGGTAAGTGATTTGGGAGTGGGACTTTACGTTATAGTGATCAGGATTTCACCTGACAGTGGAATTTCGCTCTTCACCCCACAGAGCAAGCTTGGGTACTCATAGGGATCTCATGATCCCTATGGAACACTGGGGATGAACAAGAGACGCCCCTATGTGTTCTGCCATCTCTGACCTTGGTCTGGGGTCTTCTCTTTCTATGTGACACTGGTCATGAATCTGTTGGAATCAGGCATGAAACAGATGCTTTGTCTTCAGTGCAGAATTTGCCTAGTTCTGAAACTTACCTCCCTCATGCTTTTGCAGTCATTCCTCTTGCCAGAGCTGCGTTGTAGAATTTATCTGCAGACTAACAGATCAGTGTTGCTTTTACCCGGCCTGGTAACCTGTCCACTCTGCAGGGCAGATGCATTTTAGTGCTCAGAGTCCTGCCTTCCCAACGTTCCTTTTTCATACTTTTGAAGTGCTGCAGAGCTCTTCAGTTACTCACACAACCAAACACAAAGCGGTTCAGCTTCCTGACCCCAGTTCTGCTCTTCCGACATTTGCTGCTACTAGGAGGCTGCTTTTCAGCTCTCACTCAAACATTATTAAATGGTAAGTATTATCTCCCCTTCCCTCTCTCTGCAAGAGCAGATGAAGCCAGTGGGGCATCAAAATGATACAAAGAGTCTGCTAAATGTGTGACTCCATCGACCTCTTTGTTTGCAGGGCTCTAACCTTCTCCTCTATTACAGTCACTGCCGCTATTTTATGGTCACTCATGCAATGCCATTCCTGTCTCAAGGATGTGCTGCTCCAGCTCAGCTGTTCCTCAGAACCAACCAGACTGCAGTTCCAAAAAGTGCTTCACCAGTCTTGCTCTTCTGAGGGCTGCTTCTCCTCTGCCTTGACCTTCCCCTGGCACATTGTTTCCCAAGCCACTCCTTAGAGTAAGACCTACAGCAGCCAATAGATCACAACACAGCCTAAACTAGATTCTCTTCAGTGCCAGTCTCTCCAGTAATCAGGAAACTGAGCATCCCTCCTATGAGAGACCTGAGAGTCTGAAACACCGAGGTCTGCCTGGAATTGTTCTAAGATGTGTTAGTCTATCCCATGTCATCTGCCTGGGATACTCAGCCGTAAGAACAGGGGGGACCCTGTGTTCACCTTCACATTACTCATCAGAGCCCCACATTGTACTAGAAATCTGAGCTGAAACTATCCTAGATTTGATGCTTATTAACAAATTTTTACCTCCTGGCAGATTCACACAGGGATTTACTGATTTGTTGTCAATGATGACACTAATGTGTCAGATTCTGCTCTTGGGAGAAGACAAACCTCAAAATATGTCTCCTCAATTCTTTTATCTCAGATATTCACAAGTCATCTCTAGCATAGCAAACTCCTTCAGCTTTGGCAGGGTGTCAGAACTGACAATAGCACAACCTAGCTGCTATCTTCCACAGATCAGTATCTCCCCAACGCAGTGGTCAGAGACTCCCCACATCCCAGGCAACAAGACAGACCATTGATTGTGTTCTGATTGCATAGATGCATAGCCTCTTACTCCAAACCTGCAGAAAAAGGAGCTGATCTTGCAACACATGGCTGTTGTATGATCTGCATCAGTCCCATCTTTCCTTTGCTCACATTGATCTCCTTGGGTTTGTATTTTTTGTTATTACTTTCAGATACCAATAAGGAGATGAAAAATAAGGGTTGCCAGCAGGCTTTGAGATCTGTTAATACCTTTATGAATTCAAGTTGCTGAACCCTGCCTGCATTTAAGTGCTATCCAAGGTGATAGATTAATGGATGTATCCTGAGTGATGACCATAGAAACAGACATTGAGCAATGCAAAGAACTATTATCCCACTTAACTGGAATGGTTATCCAGGAAGCCATCTAATCAGTGTGATTCCTGATGGAAAGGCAGTGATTTACAGAGGGAATCTTCCTCTCAGCAAATAAGCAATAATCCAAGAATGAGGAAAGTCTACCTGGATGCATTAGCTGTAGTCATCTTTCTTCCACTATCAACTCCCCCTTTTCTGAGCACATCCGGAGAAAATCTAGCCAAAAGCTGACTCCAGGCTTATCTGATGAAGCCAATATTGTAGACTCAACATAACCTGGATTTAGGCCAGTACATTAAGATGGAAACACCAGAGTGGCCCTAAGTGAACAGATTCCTAATGGATAGAAAGGGCAAGCATCTTTTTCATCTTTTTTCCTCTTATTTGACCTGTCTGCATTATCTGAAGCCACTGGCCATGAGACAACTGGTGCTTCACCTGAAGAAACCATTTGTTCCCCTAAAAGCAGCACAGGGCTGGAGGAATGTGCTAAAATGACCCAAGTTGTTCCAGGGACACATATTAAATAGTGAAGGGAAACATCTCTTTTTCCATTAAGCTTCTGCTCTGTGTAGTCCAACACTATCGAGCTTGTCCTCACTTCAGTTGCACCATGACACAAGCATGGGGCAAACTGGTTAGATGACCTGAAATTAGAATACTAGCAATATAACAGAAACCACAGGGCTGTCTCTGGTTCCCAGCAAACAAATAGTAGTGGTTAAAGTTTGGGTGAGATCAGTGTGTAGTGAAGAGACTGCTTAAGGGAGGGCAGAAAAAGTATTTGGAAGAGGTTGCAGTCTGGGGGCAATGTCCTTGTGCCACGTGTGCAGTCACAACAGACCCATTCATTTTGTGTAGGATGCTCTCACACAGTAGCTTCTGTATCTTCATTTAGCAATGTTTTCCATTATTATAATGTCTCTACATTTATTTATGCTTTCTGTCACCTCCTGGCTGCATTACAATCCCTGGGCAGAAAGCGCACAGCGCCCAGGGAACTCCAGCTAGTACGGAGCACTTCAGCACATCTTTTCAGCAGCTCACACTGCTATGAATAAGTGCACTTCATGAAGCTGGTGTCCTGCTTTCTATGCTGCCTTACTTTAGACTTTGTAATTGCACTGCTCTTGATTTCCAAGATATTTGCCTTGTCTAGCACCACAAAGTCCCACCAGCTGAAGTGGGAAAGAGATGGAACATGCTGGGTCAGTGGCTGTGATCTCTTCTGGGTTCACTGCATTCCATCGCAAGCACAACACACGGAGGTCACTCTGTACTTATTCCCAGAGAATGAAACTCCTCTTCAAATACATTTTACCTCTAGGAAAGAGGCTGAGAAGGGAATTGTGGCATGTGTTAGTTACATTGTGTAATGAAGTATAAGAAGTCAATGGGTTGATAGCATGGGGATGAGCAGGGTTAAACACTGCAAAGTTCTAGTTTGGGTCCATATGGAGGAATGCAACACTAAGGAAATCAGAGATAATTCAACTTTGGTGTGCCTCAATTGAAGTAACTCTGCAATGGCATTACTCTTCAGAAGAGTCTGCTCCACTTAGCAGTGTACTCCTCAACAGCAATATCCTGGCTATTTCATCCCTTTGTAGATAACAGAAACAGACAGCACATTTAATGCACCTAAATTCAACTTCAGGACAACAATTAAAAAAGAAGTGCTCGTGTTAGAGAAATCTATGCAGTCATTTCAGGTGTGAAAGGACTTTAATCTTTAGGTCTATTTCCCTGAGGATTGACCTTATATGTTAAAAAAAAGCACTGTTTGTAATTATAAAAGGATTGATAAGCATCAAACGAATCATTGTAGCACCCTTTTGTTGACTGTATTCCATGCTAAGGAGCATGTAACCTTGAGTATGGCCAAATAACTCGTGCTGAATGCATCCTTATGAAGATGGCATTTTGGCAGGGCTTTGATGTAGGTCATTTTATTACCAGCCTGCATCAAACTACGAACTGATCTTCAGCTCATGCCAAGAATGCTAATAATAAGCTGATCAATGGGGTGCTGGGTTGTTCAAGAGAATTGGTCAAGGGAAAATGCAGACATAAAAAGTCTGGAATTCCAAAGGTTGAATTGCTTGGGCTTATTATACTGAGAGGAATTATATTCCTTGCATTAGTACAAGTTTTCTTTACTCCAGGGACCTTTAGCTGAGTGTTGGACAGGTCAGTGTCAGAAAGTATATACTTATCTTTATTTTTCTTGACCTTTATGTGCAAGTAATTTTTATAGTTCCATTAACTAGTAAGATCATTTGCAAACCACTGTACAAAGTATATTATGAAGAATGCCTTAGGGACCTTTGTATCCTATTATGTTGAATGTTAATAGAATGAAAAATTAATTTAAACTCTAAAGATTAGAGCAAGGCAAGACTTCCCTTTAACAGGGGAGATTCACAATTTTATTTGCTATGGTAAAACTTCAGAGTTCTACCCTAATATGACCTTTATATGGACCTTTATAGGCCTGTCTGGAATCAGCGCAGGAGCCTGATTATTTGCTTATTTGGATAAAATGGGTTATATCAGAGCATCCCCTTTTAAAAATGGGGGATTTCTTTGAACCAGACGTATAGGATTAGTCCTGTGTAATTTCACAACTTTAAATGACTATTTGCTAGTGAGTTCATAGCTGCTTTATTTTACCTTGCTTTTAGCAAGTTAATAAACAGATGAGAGAACTCACAGTTCCAAGGAGTGCCTTTACTGTACTTGACTCTTTGATTGCTCGTTAAACACTATCATCTGCAGCTGTGTGGGACTTAAAACACCTAAAGCACCTAAACCCAAAGATGCAGTCCTCTACAGGACTTGTGTTCTTCATATCACTGATAGAACAAGGCCGAGTGCCTTTAAACTGAAGTGAGTAGATTTAGATGAGGACTTAGGCAGAAATTCTTCCCTGTGAGGGTGCAGAGAAGCTGTGGCTGCCCCATCCCTGGCAGTGTTCAAGACCAGGTTGGATGGGTCTTGGGGCAACCTGCTCTAGTGGAAGGTGTTGCTGTTCATGACAGGGGGTTGGAACTGGGTGAGCTTTGAGGTACCTTCCAACCAAAATCATTCAGTGACTCTATGATTGCTTTAGAATGAGGAATACTATCTTGAGCCTTGCTCGTAAATCTCGCCTAGCACATGTCTCAAGGGGTTGGAGCACTGCTACAGACATCAGCTCTTCTGTGCAGAGCCAGGTGATTAAGTGAACTTTATTAGTTTAATTAGTTATTAATATTTTGTGTTTATGTTGACATAGTTAAGGTGTAATACGTTTGTGTGGCTAAATCAACTATATCTAGAGCAGTAATGAGCAGGAGTTCTGTTACTTGAAAGAGCAAAGAAACAGTCACCGTCAACCTTCTTGCTCACAAACCATGCCCTATGCCTCAAGCTGAGAACCTGGTTAGGATAACAAGTTACACATTTTACATGTAGGAAGACTTATTATTATAAATGTCCACACAGGCAACAGGAAAACCTCAGTGTTGATTTTCATACCTCTTGTAAAAACTGGTCTTTAAGTGGCATCAATGAGAACTGTATTCTGAGATACAGCTATAGAGGGCACAGTTTTCAAAGTATCTCTGTCCCAGCATGCTGTATATCTTATTGCATACTGTAGTTTTAACAACAACCTTAATGTATGTGGCTGTTCTTTATGCGGACTTGTTCTTGATAACCAGCCATTTTAAAGTGATTGCATGAAGATGTGTATTTCTTTACTTGTAAGTCCTGTTTATTGAATATCTTGTCTTGAATTTCATCCTACAGCTGTAGATGAGGATGCCTCATATCTTCAGAAACTCTAGCTCAAATAAAATAAATGCCCAAAAGATGAGAACAATTAGTGAATAGAGAATTAGCTATCAATATTTCATGCCCTTTGCAAGACTGTCTAACTAAACACAAGATATGAAATAAGAATAAATTGCCTTTTTGACATGCAGCAAACCTAAGAAGGAAATGACTAATCTAGAAAGATCTTGGGAGTCGTCCTAATGAGACAACATTCTAATCACTGGTCTCATGTGATTTGATGGATAAAAAGGAGGAAGATTTGTCCCACAGGATTATTGGAAGTTCACTTGTGATTTAAAGTGGGATTTAAATACATCATGAATAGCTTAGTGGGTTGGTGTGATGACCCAAACCCAGAATGGACAGCAAAATGTTTCCATCAGCTTTGATGCCAGCGTAAGCATGACTTCAAGATGTGGTCTGTTGTCAAATACATCAGGTATTGTTCAAATGGTCAAGACATTGTGGAATATGAGGGACCTGGATCTGAGAGGGTGTTTCATATGTGGGACCAGTGCAACTTCCAGAAGGTTTGAACTGGGTAGTTCAGCTGGGTTTTCAGTGCAGCAACACAAAGCTACTTCCCAAATCACCTGTACTGGCCTCATGTTAGACAGGAATGAATTAATCTTTGTCTTGGAGTAAGTATTTTATAGTCTGGCTTCAGCCAGTTCCTGGCATATTTGTTAATAACTCATACCTGTTAGTCTGGATGGAAATTCTGTGTTTCAGTTTAATCATCCACTTTGAATCACTGACATGCTGAGTTTTTGGCAATGTCTTAAGTGGCAAAATGGATACAAAGTAGTAAGCAATAAAGTTCAGCCTTTAAAATAGTTATTGTCCAGGGTTTTTTGTATGTGACGGGCATACTGGCGTGCACTGGAAACAAGGCATTGAAACAGCACAGGAGAAGTCTTAAAACTGTGAGCTATTCCTACTCAGGGAGAGGAAAAGGAGATTCTCCTGTGTATATCTCTAGGCAACTGGCAAGGGAGACAGTAAAACCAACCAGTTTTTCATAGTCTGAACCTTGAGGATACTGAACATTCAATAATTCAAAGTGGACAAATAAGATACAGAACACTGTAGGTATGGAAAACTGGTGACCTTGAAAAGACAAGGCTGTACTTACAGCAACTGCATCGTGTGGTGCAATTATTTCTTTTCCTTAAGCTATTTTCTTACAAATCTATTTTGGATCTTAATATACTTTCAGAGCTGAGCTCCATTTTATCTTATGAGCAGTAGGAACTTGAATGCAATACAAGAAGCTGAGATTCTGTAATATAATAATAATAAGTGTCAGTTTGGTAAAAATTTTATTATGAAGCAAAACTGCCAACCAAAGTAATTTCTGGTGTTAGAGGTGTTCATTACAAAGAGCTGAAGTGACAGATGACTTATTGCTGTCAAGAGACCTACATTGCATTTCAGTCACTTTGTATTAATTAAATCTTATAGGTAATTCTTTGTTTAATATTTTTAAACAAAAGATTGCTCTCTGAGGCATAGTTAAGTATATGGTCACCAACCACTTACTGTGTTTACAATGCTGTCCTTTGTTTCATCCAAACAGCGCTCTGCACAGAGGAGTGTGTGCATGGAAGGTGTGTCTCTCCTGACACTTGTCACTGTGAACCAGGATGGGGTGGTACTGATTGCTCTAGTGGTGAGTAAAGATTTACAATCATGTGGTGAAGATATATGCTGTTATGAAAAAAAAAGACCTTAAATAATGCAGTAGCCTTAGAACTTGGATGCTTTAATCAGAAAAATGAAGGCTGTCTGTTGATGCTCTTAATGCTTTCTCTCCTGTTATTAGGGTACCAGTACAGCTAATATAGCTCTATTATGATTTTTTTCCTCTCTTAAACCTTATACACAACACATTCTTCATTAAATACTGTGTGGAGTACTTGGAGTCATTTGGAAGGCACTGTCTCTAGGCAGACTCCTTGTCCTGTTGAAGTCAGTGGGAGTTTTGCCATTGACTTTTCGCGCAGCCCAGATTCTCACTTCTGACTTGAAATCCATAACTTAAATTATCCATGCAGCAGAAGTTAGGGAAATGGTAGAGGTAGGAGTTTGGCACCTTTTGCTGGGAAATTAATTCACACTTGAGGGTTTCCATTCTTTTAGCTGGTGAAGCTGTGTATGTCAAACTTGTAATTGGTAATGATAAGTTTAAGTCTCTGTGGTTAGTTTGCTGGAATGAAGCAGGCAGTGCTCTTCCCAGTGCAAGCATCAGAGATGTTGTGCAACACAGGCCCAATACCTTATTGATGTAGCAGAAATAAACTTGTTAAATTAAGTCTGTTTGTGTGGCAGGGAAGTAAATAAAACTGCATCGAGAAAGATGCTGTGAGTCATTTACTGAATGAACATTTAATTTCACTTTTACTTCCTCCCTTTCTCCAAAATTGATTGGGATCTTAAGATAGAGGCATCATTACCAGGCACAAAAGTAACAAAAAAGATCTATAAAAGGAGGCTTTAGAAGGGAATAGGACTTAAATGTGACAGGGCACAAACACCTCCAGAGGCTCAAGTCAATGGGACAGAAGCTTCTTTGGTCAAAGAAGCTTTGTTGAGGTCTCATCAGTTAGAGCAGAAAAGGTGATAGGAAGGGCAGAAAGAAAGGCCAGCCTTTGAGGTTTGAAGCAACCTTTGGGATTACCTGACATTGGAGTTAAGGAAAAAATTGGGCAGCATCACGTACTGATTATAATCATAGAATCATAGAATAGTTAGGGTTGGAAAGGACCTTAAGATCATCTAGTTCCAACCCCCTGCCAGGGGCAGG
>JASSUY010009981.1:0-52123 GCA_032466535.1 Forpus xanthops | reverse complement strand
CCTGAGCCCGCCGAGGAGCCACTGGCCTCGCCTCGCCTCGCCATGCGCCCCTGGTACGTACCCGCTGCGCTGCCGCCTCCCGCTCCCGGCCCTGGGGCACTGACAGGCGGCTCCGGGTTGGGGCCTCCGCTCCCGGCGTGTCCCGCCGGCCGGGCAGGAGCGGGCAGCGCGGCTGTTCCCGCGGCCTCCTGCTCAGAGCTGCTCCCTGTGGGAGCGAGGGGACGGCGGAGGACAGGGAGGGGAAGTTCCGTTACCGACCCGTTGGCAGAACAGCCGCGGGTTTATGTCTCCCATCCCGAAGTTTTCTTCCCGTGTCAGTCCATTTCTACAGCTCACCCTCTGTTCTGCGGATTGGGGGTGAAATTCCCTTAGGGCTTTACAAACAGGAGTGTTGGAGCAGCGGGCTGGTGGGTCTGGCTGTCAGTGAGAACATCCCCAGTATTCCGTGTAACTATATGCCCTTTCATTCTCCAGAAATGGCAGGTTTAACTGCTTATGCCTAAAAGTGCTTCCACGACTCTTTAAAATTGGACAGTATTGATTACTTGTGAATTGATTTATGTTTTCATTTCACATTATCCAAAGCTAATTTACATTTCAGTACTATATGAGACTATACAAGAGCCTTTGGCAATAGAAAGGCTGAGAAAAGGTTATCAGTGTTTTTGTGATCTCTGGCCCATGGAGCAGAACCCGAGGCAAAGCACATCTTCAGTGCCGTGTTTCTCAGTGTTGCTGTATTCTTGTTTCTCTTTGTTTCTGGCTGGTACCAGCCAGCACCAATGCGCAGGCGATGACATCTCCAGCAGATGTGCCGAGTTCATCAGAGCCTGTGTTGTGCTCCTGAGTGTCTGTTCCCTGTGGTGTATTTGGAGCTGGAATTTCTCACAGGTATCTTTGCAGTCCAGCAGACAGGATCATAGATATGTTGGATGTTTTGCCACTGAAAGTGGTGGGATTGGAGGAGGAGATCGCAAGGATGAGGGAAAAGGCTCTCTTGGTAGCCCACTGTGGCTCAGCACTGGGAATTTTGCTACTACCAATTTTGCTTCCATATCAGATGTTGGTAGTTACTGAGCAGCAGCTGGATTAAGTCACAGCAGATAAGGCGTTCCTTTACCTCTGCAAGTGCTCCATGCTCTTTAGAGAGTGACCAAGATCTGTGCAACAACATACCAACTGCCAGTGTATGTTTTGTGTTTCATATCTTACGTGTTTCTAGAACCCCGCTGCTGCCCACAGAGGCCATGGAGGAGAGGTTGGAAGCCAAGTTCAGCATTAGCGCCCGATTTCTGTCACGATACTGCCTGGGAAAAGCTGCAAGGGAGCTGAGAAGTCTGCAGCTGGTCTACCTGTGTGCTTGCCTGTGTGCCTTGTGCTCCTCAGCGGGTGAGTCCCCTGTGCTCTCTGGGATCCTGCCTGTAGTTTTTGTGATATTATCCCTCTCTTGTTTAAAATACTCTTGTCATGGGTTCAGGGGCCTCAAACCACGACAACTCTGAAAGTGAAATTATTGTAGTTACTAAATGAGCCATCAAAAGGGTGAGGAAGATGTGGGGTATGAGGGAATTCCTTCTTCTAACCCTAAGTTGCTCTGATAAGGGCCTGTTACTTTGAGTACTGAGGTGGTCAGCAGCAGGGATCTGTCTGTCCCACAGCTACCGTTGTGGAAAATACCTGGAAAATAATTTCATCTAAGGATTACTCAAAGCAAATTGGGAAGGCAGGAATGTTTTTTTAGCCCTCAAATGTTTAACACTCTCCCCAAATGCTGTGTGTCAATAGTCTGTATTTGCCTATGGGCAGTTGTGTTTGCTTTCTTATTTCCTGTTCAAACTTGAGGTACCAACCTCCTGCTCAAGTAAATAACTGAGTTAGTGGCTTGTATGGGGCTTCCATGGAATGGATTGTGTGGGGTTTTGCTTGTTTGTTGTTTGGCTTTCTTTTAAAGTTCAGATTCTGACCTGATTCTTAAGCAGCTAATTTAGAACCTGGGAAGATGTATTTGCATTCCTGGTCTAGCAAAGGGCACTCAGCACTGTGTTTGGATGATGTGTCAGGTGGATTGTGGGTTTCCTTGTAGACTGGACTTCTGTGTGACATTTCCTGCCTTTAGTAATACCTTAGAAGTATAGAACTGTGAATCCAGTGTCACTGCTGGAATGCCTTCTGGAGAATGCTGCTCTATTTGAGGGCTGTTCTGTGTGGGAGAGTTAAAGCCATGAAGTGTATGGAAATAATTATGTCACATATAATTAGATTTATCCCAATGTGGGGACATTTTCCATTGTAGAGTTCTTGTTCATTTGGTCTTGTTTGTGTCACTTAAGCAGCAGAGTTTGATAAACTGAGGAGGAATTGCGGCTGTGGAGTTGTGTAAAAGGAACTTGTGTTGACATAATTGCTTACATGTGACAGATTTAAAAAGTCTATAGAGTCAAGTCTTTAATCATTAATCTGATAGCAGGAGGGATTAAGTGCCTGAGCAAGCCCATGAACCTGAGCATATTAATAGAAACTGTTCTTGTCCATTCAGTTTCTTGGCTGTGAGCTGCTTTGCTGGCACACGAACTCCTAAGGTCCTGAGAAGAGCAGCAGTTTTTCTACTGAAATATTAGGGAATAAAAAACCGACAAAGCCAACGTTAAGAAGTGACTAAGCACACCCACTGTGCAGGCATCCTGTGATGTGTGTTGTGCAAGGCTGGGTTGGCTGCTTTGGCTTAGGAGAGAGCTCGTGCTCAGAGCTGCTCATGCTGACACATTTCTTGTGCTTTTCTCTGAAGCTGCTGTTATTGATACTGTCAGTGACCAGATTTACTGTCCTGACCCAGCCTCTGAATTCCTGTACCTGCCTGCTGTGTGTGGTTTCAGCACAAGGAGCTGGAAGGGGTAGACCAGACTGCTCTCAGTAAGGAGTTAGTAACTGCTGGTACTCAGAGCCGCCCTCTCTTGTTTGGTGTAGGTCCATGTCCACCTAGTGCAGGTGCTGCACCAGATTCTGTGGGCATTAGCAGAGTTCTGGAAGTGAAATCTGGCCAAAAATATAATTCAGATCTCTGCATCTTGGTTTAGCAGTGGGTTAAAAGAGAAGCAGAATGCTCTCAGCATGGTAGTGTTGTGTCATGTGGGCAAAGTCATGGCTCTGGCATGCTTTGGAGATGCTTATGAGGATTCAGGATTTACACTTTAAATGAATTAATATAATGCTTGTGTTATATGGTGATTTTTCGCAAGGGATAGTTTTTTCCTGGGAACGCTTTTGGCCCATTCTGTTTGTACCCAAGTTCTAAGCCTGTTACTAGAAAGCTGCTGCTGAAGATCACTGGGTTCTGTATTAAGTTGATAATTTGAGTAGTATGTATGAGCCAGGACTCGCATCTCGGCACTGGGCAAGGAGGAGGAGAGATTTTAGAGATGTAGGAAGCAATATGTTATTCATTTCATGGGATATGTTAGGGACAGTGCTTCACTTACAATAGAAAGTTGATTTGTTTTGGACTCAACTGAGCTTGAATAGATAAGATCCTTCTGAAATTCCCAGTGATAGTGTTATTCTTTCATTAGTTATTTCTTTAAGCCTAGAGTGTGTGTATGTACACACATGCAACTTTTGTGTGTATACATTCCCCCAACCCATATCCTGTCCTAATTTCAGACCCATCAGGTTAGTGCCAGGTGCTTGTCCCTGTGTCAGGATGACTGTCAGTCCAAGCACTCTGTACTGTAATGAGGCCGTTTGTTGCCCCGGGCAGGCAGGCTGCCCATCTGCTTGCTCTCCAGGGAAGTGCTGTGTATTGGTGAAGTGTTACAAGGATGATGATGACTTTAAAGGTGCTGATGTCAACCTCACTCTCTGTGGTATATATGCAAAGTTTCATTTACACACTCAAGCTTCTGGACATTTCTTGAGTGAAGAACTTCCCCGTCTTCTGCACAGTTGTGAGTTCAGACACCTACAGGGAGCTCTGATCCCTCATCAGCTGGTCACAGATCCCAAGTGCATTCTGTTGCAACTGGTACTAGCTTTGTGGAGCCTTGTCTTCATACTGCCTTTACTGAGATGGCTTCATAATAAGCTATAAATACCACTTTTATTTCATGCTTTCTGATGTTTCAAGACCAAACTTTTCCATTTGGTGGTGTGAGTTCCTTTTTTGGGTTCAAATTCTTGGTACAGCAAGAGATTCCACACGAAAGGTAGGTGAATACAGCCATGTTCCTTCATTTTAAACAAGTGGCTACTCCATTCTGGGTGATAAAATCATCATGTGTTATCTTTAATGACCAGGAGTACAGAAGCTGTTTCACCTGTTTTGGTGTTTGGGATAGCTGAATTACAACAAAATATATCCTCTGTCTCCATTTGCTTTCTTCAGTCATACAGTGCTATTCAGGTTATAAAAGTGCTATAATTTTCTATGCACCTGAGGTATGGTGCAGGAGGAAAGTGAAAGTCTTTGATACCACTTTGATTCAGAGGGTCGGAGTTTCTTGCCATCTTAGTAGTGTGAGGTTAAGTGTCCTTGTGGCTGGAGTCCTGAAGTCAGATGCTTCAAGTAGTGCCAGGCAATGGGGACCTTGCGTGATTTCTTCCAAAAATCACACCGCAGTGCCATCACTAAATTACTTCTGTTTGGTGTGTGAGACATGGAGATCTGTGCAGTCTTTCTCCTGTGCCCCAGCATATTTATCTTTAATTTGTAACTTGGAAGTAACAGGAGGAGTGGGGTGAGACTTCTCAGGGAGACAGATGGATCAGTAGTCTCTACATCCATGCCTGTTCATTTGCTTAGTTTCAAACATAGGGAATGTGTGTGTAATGCAATGTGAAGTCTGTATTCAGAGTTACTGGTAGTAATGTTACTGAACTTAACTTTATATTGCTGTCAAGAAATGGGAATCAAGGTATTATAACTGAAATTCAGACCACTTTAATGGAGAACAGGTTCCTATTTCTGTTATGTTCAAGAACTCCACTCTCGCCAGCCAGGGAGCTGGATTTGGAGCATCTACATCCGCACTACTCAAGAGTCCAGCGACACAGTTTGTAATCTTCCAGTGACCTGTTATCCCTTGGATGATGAACACAGCACAGCATAACAGCCTCATAGGTCATTAGTCTATTTTTAGGGAGTCCTTAATCTGCAGAGCTCTGAATTTTGGAAGCCTTTAATCCATCGATCCCTGCAAGCACTCTGAATTTTCTTCATGCTAAGAGAAATGTAGAAAAATATGTAAAGCCATTGCTGCTTTAGTGCTGATCTGAGCTCTGAAGTGACTTGACATTTAAAAATGTTTGACATAATTTGTATGATTGGTTTGTGCCTCTTAGCTTACTGTGTATCCTCAGCCTCACTGTCCAGTCTGTGCCTCACAGTCCTCTCTGAAACAGGAACCTTTCTGTTCTCACTTCGTTTGCTGTGGATGGTTTTACTGTCTATTACTGTCAAAGAGCGGGGTAATCACTTTGATAGGAGGTACAGATTGTTGCTTAAAACTTTGTGTACTTTACCAAGGCCGGTATAGGTTCTGAGAAGCCTTCATTTTGTCATCCTGTCCTCTCTCTCCCACATTACTCCCGTGCCCTAAATTAATCTTGACAACAGTGATGAGTGTTTACTGTCTGTTGCTGTAAAGGGTTCAGAATTGTCTTTGTCTTCCCTCCACTTTCCCAGATGCAAACTGGAACCAATCTAGATGTGAGCCAGGGAAGATCCTGTTTGGTGGCCGTTTGAGATGGTGGGAAGATCACCATTTGCAGCTGCTGGAGGGGTTTCACACTCTGCGTTCCTGTCAGGCTGCTTGCTGCCAGAGCCCCACCTGTGATGCCTTTTGGTTCTTGGAAAATATGTGCATCCAGGTGAACTGCACTGCCCCTGGCATGTGTCAGGCAAACAGGACTGGCTTCTCTGACTCTGTTTTGGTGTTTTTAAAGAAATCAAAAAGCACAGAGCACTTCTTAAAGTTTCAAAGGGAAGGTGATGTGAAGACCTGGTTTGACAAGTGGTTGCACTGGGGCATCCCTGTCCAAAGGACAAAAAGACTGCGGAGGTCATTCCAGAAGCAGAGTGTGTCAGGTAACAGGGTAGAACTCCTGAAAAGGGAGGCTTCAGCCAGAGCATCAGACAGCAAATCTAGAAGCAGCCGAAGTGAAGCAGAGCTCTTGAAGGATCGGGCACTGAGGCGCTTAGTGGCAGACGGGCCTGCTCCTGAAGGCTATCCAAATGAAAAGAAAGACTTGCCGAAAAATGGACAAAATCTGAGAGAGCAGAAACCCAAAAGCCTGTTTCCTCCTAAAAGCAATAATGTGAACAGATCAAGTGATGTGGATGGTGCTGGCTTGGCACAGGTAAGTGATTGCTGGGGCTGAAATGGGGTGGCTTTGGACAGCTGTCATCCTTCTGCTCAATTTGCCTTATGTAGACTTTGACTTAAAAGTCCTTAAGTGATAAGATACCTTTCTGGATGCCCTTTTTCAGCCTCATGTCAACAAGGCAAGGCCAAGGGTTGGGGTTTTGTTTGCTTTATTAGATCGTAGGGTTTTTTCTCTCCCCCTCTTCCTAGCCAGGATAAACTGTCTTTGGAAAGGTGAGAGGAGATGGAGGTCATGGTAATGCTACTGCTGATCTCTTGTATAATCACACGGTGTATTTGCCAGGTGGAAGGAAAAATGAGACGTGATGTCAGTGGGAAGTGCCTGGGAGCTGAAAACCATTACCTGTAAAAGTACCTTTTTAGACCCACAAAACTAAAATAAGCTGTCTTCCTTTGAGCGCTGAATAGAAGCAATTAAATATGGTATTTTATGGACTCCTGCATGGAGTTTCCAGTGTACTTTCACATCAGCTGCTTGCTTGGGTTGGCATCTTAATGCCATGGTTTTTCTTCTGTTTTTGAAGACTGCTTCAGGTTCTCAAATCCACAAAAGCTTACGTTGGCATTCGTTGAATGAAACCACTTTAGTCTATTCCAAACATGTACAATGTTAAATTAGTAAATCTAGAGGGCAAAGAGAAATTGGCACATTTACATTGTTAAATGATGTTTGTAGAAAGAATTCTGCTTTGTGAAACTGTTCCTTAAGTACTTTTTGCTGTTTTTCTAGGATTTGGCACCATTGAAGCCCAATGCCGCCTTTGTGTACTTACGTTCTTGTGGAAACTTAACTGAATTTGTTTCTCTCCCTTGCATTCAAATCTTGGTTCCAGGTAGGGCTGTGACTGGTCTAAGCCACCACCCTGTGGAGCAGGATGTGGAGAGCAGCCAAGGGACACTGCTGAGAGCTCCAGGGAAGCCCTGGTGGCATGTGAAATCATGCACTAAAGCTTCACAAATGTTTGGTTTTCTAGAACCCCACAGCTTTTAGGGCTGACTCAAGATCTTTTTCTTCTCCTTACTGGTTCTTGCTGTGAAGGAAGTCCGTATGTCTTGGCAAAATGCAGGTTCATCCAAATAAAAAAGTCTGAGTAAACTACATTGGCTGTGATGGAATTCCTGGGAGTCAGGCTTTTGAGGCCTAGGATGGTGGTTTTGTGGAGGAGATAGAATTAAAATAATCCACCTTAACAGGAGTCTTGAACTAAAGCGGGTTCTGTCCAGCCCTGGGCTAAGTCCCTGCTTATTGAACCATCCAACTTTCACCTGCAAAATTATACAGCCAGCTATGCAGCTGTCCTTGCATTTCTGATCTATGAGCAGTTTAATTCAGGCCAAGGAGATAACATTCAAGGCTGTTTACTTGGGATGTTGCCAGCCTCTGCAGGAGGTCAGTGCTAAAGCAGGGAGTTTTCCAAGCTGGGTTGCTTATGGACCAAAATAAGTCAAGTTACACACATGCTGAAATCAGTAGAACTTTGCCTGGGCTAGATTTGGTCTTACTGTACCCATGCTATGGAACCAGAGGTGGGTGAAGGAGAGTGTACCAGGATGAACCAGAGTGCACCCTGATCATCAGCCCTTAACTAAAGAAGAGAAATTTGTGCTTTTCCATTAAAGTGAGTGATATTTTTCCAGGCACCAGGCTTTTTTTCTGCCTTGTTGTAAAAAATACTCATAAATTTTAAAGTACAGCATTTAATAGCCAAGCAGGAGAAGTATTTAAGTGCAGCACTGCTGATGTGAAGGGCTGCTGCAGCACTGCAGCAGCTCTGCAGGCAGACTGGGAAAGGCTGCAGCCTTTGAAGTGGAGTTGCTACAGCAGAGCCAGAGCTCATTCCTGCACTCTGCTCTGGCTACCACTGGCCCTAGCAAGCCCAGTGTTTGACTCTTGCTGTCATGCTTCCTGCTAGTGCTGGGTGCTTTTACCCTGTGAGGCAGAAGAAAAGGTCTATCTTCACAGCCAGCACTAACTCCGACACGTTTTGTGACATTAACCACATGTTTGTGTCAGGGATCTTTATAAACAGGTCATCTAGGACACAATCTAGGCTGAAAACAGCCTATTTTGTAAATTCAGACTAGGCTTAGCAAAGTAAGGCCCATTTAAATTAAAAACATGGAAGAAAATTCTACAGATACTCTTCTTTCAATTAACAGGTTCAGTGTGGATTCTGACACAGGTTCCACCTTACACATGTAGGAGTCTCAGACACCAGGTCACCAGGCTAAAGGCTGGAATCAGAAGTGTCTGATACTCCTATGTTCACTCAGGCCAGTATGCTGCTTCTCTCTACTTTCTAAGCTAATAAGGTAGGACAGCTGGCAAACTTCTAGTCTCTTCCTTGTTCATCCCCAAGAATGTTCTGTGCTTTGAAGAATTCAGGGTTATGGAGTAAAGATAAGAAATGTCTCAGCTTGCAAGCATTAGAGGCATTTTTGGCTGTTACTTTGCCCCAGGCAAGGCTTATCTAATTCCAGCTCTTCTCAGACATTTGGCTGTCAATTCATCCTGAAGACTTCTGGAAAGAAGAAGATCTCTCTTAACTCTAAAGTGGGTTATTTTAGGCATTAAAAAAGTAAGTCAAGGAAGTATCCAACTGACTGAAAATATTACTAAAGTGGAGCCTTGACTACTGTGCCCAGCAGGTAGATGCTGATCTCTGCTAAGCAGAAAATGGTCTCCCATAGTGGTAGGAAGTCGAGACCTTCTGCCCCCGTGCAGAGGCTGTGTTGAGTTCCTGCTCCTCTTTTCATGCCAGCATTTCTAACCTGGGTAAAAGGGTTACAGTGTCCTGAGCTGCCCAGAGTTATGAATGGGTGCAAGATGATACTGCCTCGAACAGCCACAGTTCTGAGCCTGCCAATGGAGAGCAGCATGGAGCAGTGTACCAGATTTTGCCTGCATCTTTGTTCCAAAGAATCCATAGTGCTGTTAAAGATAAAAGAAACCCATCAGCAAGTAAGCTAATAGAGAAAACCAGCTCATGTCTGTTACACTAACAAATAGTATTTGATTCTTTGCTCTGTAAAGCTCAGATATTAATCAAACCTACTGATGAAGGAAAGTTAGCTGAGAGATGGGAGAGAAAACAATTTGCCCAACTGCAAAAAGAACTTCTTGCAGAGAAGCCTTTGCTGCTTTTGTTGCTGCTTTTGTCTGGCTGTTTAATACATGCAACGTGGCTTGAGTTTTTCAACTGGCATTTAGTGTTTTCTGAACCCCAGCGCATTCACTGAGCAGTATTTTGCCCACTGTGGTCTAAAGCATTTTCCAGTGCCTGTTTCCTGGCCTGAATGCCCAACAGCATGATATAAAAGCTTGCGAACATTTCCTCCAATATGAGCTTTTGATCAGCTCCTCTAGTGGTGGGTAATTCAGCTCCAAAACACTTCCCAAGTCCAAGATGGTAAATGGCTCCATTTGAAATGTTTAGCAGATGTTCTCGAAATAGAGTTAGCTCAACAAAATCTGCTGCACACATGTTCTTCATGGTGGAAAGCGAATTGGCAAGAGTATTGCCTGCCAGGCTAACAACTAGAATGGAGCTGGGTATTGTAAAAGGAATTTTCTGATGAAAGGAAGGAAATTGTTCCTGACACTGATTATTTTCAATAAAGTGCCTCATCCTGTGTGGATGTGAGCAAGCTTTCTGCCCTCCAGCTCAGCTCTCTGTCCCAGCAGCATCTCCTGTGGCATGCACGCAGGGAGCTGCTTGGGGCAGCTCACCTTGCTTTGAAGAGTGATTCTGAAATGAATTTCCTCTTGCTGCAGTGATTTGATTGTTATGTAGGAATGCCAGTGCAATCCTCCTGCTCCCTGCTTGCCAACTGCACAGCTTTAGAATACATGGACAAAATAGCTCAAATGGTCCCTGCTTCATGCTTCTGTCTTACCTCACCTCTCTTTTAGCTGCAGTCACTGCAATTATGAGCCTAGATCTTTTGTTGTGCTTGCCACATGAGCAGCCATGATACTTAAGGTTCTGTAGTTAAATCTGTGGTCTTAACTAGTGTTCAGCTGAGCTAGAAATGGCTTATCTGCTGTGGAGAAAGAACATGGAGAAGCAATGCAGAGGAGAAAAGAGGAAGCAATAAAATACCCTGCTTCTGGGAAAAACAAACTAGGGACTTTTCAGCCTCTAACTGGAGGAGATGAAGTGAGCTTAACCACGGTAAATAAAAGTGGCATTCAGTGTGCAAGTCAAACTAAGGTAGCTTTTTCCTTTACAGATCCACACAGGAACATCTGTACCAGAACCGTCCATGTTGGCTACGTTCTCCAGTCCTGTAGCACAGGGCTTGACAGCCACAGGGAAGACTGAGAAGCCCGGGCAGCCAGATGATTCTTTGGTCCATCCTCACTCCTCAGATGTGTTGCCCACAGTCAGCCCTGTGCCAGTGAAAAGCACAGCAAAGATGCAGACAGCTACTTCTATGCCAAGTGGAGTTCCCACAAACAGCAGTGTTCCTACAACCCAGACCACCGCTGCTGTGTCACCAAGTACTACTGCCACCACTCCAGGTGAGAACGTAAGCACCCAGCTGTCATTCAGATTTTGGTCACAAGTCATTGCAGCATTGAAGTACATGAGATAATACTTGCTTCAGTGCACATGTTGGTTGGAGCCCATTAACTCATGAGGTCTGGGAATGGGACTTTGGCATCATGAATATGCATGTGACTGCTGTATCTGTTTCCAAGAAGAGCTTGAAAGTAATGGGTGATATCTTAATTCCCAAAGTGAAAGCTGAGGTGTGGTGCGGGGCATAGATCTGTGAAGTATTACTGTAGTAGTCTTGATACACTGCTATCTATCAAGTTGAGCAGAAATCTTAATGTCTGCTCAAAATGGGCTGGAAGTGATTCTTTTCCGTCCCTGAAATGTCAAAACACAGTTCAGCCATGGAGAGCAGTGTACTCGGCCATTAGACCGTGCTTTGCTTTGCAGCAAAATGATACTGGTGTTTCTTAAAACAATCTGTTGAAAATGTATAAAGCCAAAATGCACTTTGGACAGCTCTGGTAAATCATCCAGGCCATTATCTCACCCTGTAGGGATGTGTATGTACAGGGAGTGATATATAGTAATTGTGTGACATTTCAGAATTCAGTTAATCTCCTTTTCTGAAGTATTCACAGCTTCAAGGCTATTTTCAGCCTTGAACTCTCTGCAGCTGAAAGACTGATGGAGTTTTTAATATCTCAAGATCTGGAGTAATTAAGGGGGGGGGAAATATGGATGAGTTTGTTTTCTTTTAGTTAACTGCTTAATTCCAGTGGCTAATGAAGAGATGGAAGAAAGGCTAAATGTCTAATGACATTTTCCAATCTCTTCTTAACTTGGATTTTCTTGTGCATATCACTGACCTAGGGTCAAACAACTGGGGGTAAACAACTTCAATTCTTGTTTTGTCTGCATAATTCCCAGGCTCAATAATAAAAAGTCCAAAACAAAGCAAATAGGAAGGGGAGGATGAGGAAGCCAAGAGATACTCTTACGAAATGCAGTCAACTTTCTGGTTACCTTAATGCTACAAACAAGAAGAAAAATGCCACTGGCTGTCGTTTTTAAGTCTTCACCCTGTAGTCTTTAACAACAAACTGCCTGTCAATGTATTTGAAATGAATTAGAAAGGCAGTTCTTAAGCAGGGATTGAAGAGAAAATGCAAATGAAAGGACCAGGATTGAATGTTGAGGTTCCTTACTCACTGAGGTAGTTATGCAGTTTAAAAAAAGATCTCAGCCCCCAAGCAGTCTTTCAAAAAAGAAATACCATGGATTCTTCATCTATTTATGAGGCTCTGGAACGGCAGGTTGGTAAATAGCAGTGTTTGTCTTGCTGTGTCATGGGGCTGGAGCAGGGTTCACCACCGAAAACCTGTCAGGGAAAACCTTTTCCATCTTGCTGGGCCGGGGTGGATAGATTCCCTGCAGAGAGCCTGAGGGTCGCATTTCAGCTCTTTAGAAAAGGAGCAGGAGCTGCACAGAGCCTGCAAAGAGGGGGACGTGACTGAGCCATTTTGGGCTTGTCTTAAAATTGTAAAACCCCATTAGTGCTTTTGCATTAACCATGAGAACGAAACCTGAAACGGGAACTGTATTGAGTGATGGGCTGTTTACAAAGTACAGCCATTTGTATCTGGGTTTTATTGCACAGACTCTGAAACCATGGTGGTTTTGGTATACCTATTTAATTATTTTCCCTGTTCCTCTTTCAATTCTATGTTTCTCCCTCTCAGTTATGAAGGAGTTGGTGGTTTCTGCTGGGGACAGCGTTCAAGTGACTCTGCCAAAGAATGAAGTTCAGCTGAATGCATTTGTGCTTCCTGAGCCACCACCTGGTAGGGCTTCCCTGGGAATTGTGCTGAGGGCTTGTGATGGTGAAATCGCAAATGGGCATTATGTAGAGCATTAAGTAAGGACAGTCTTGAAAATGGCTTTTGTCAGGGAGTACCTTCCTGTGGAAGTTTTTCATCCTGTGCTATTACCTTATGCTGCCTCTTGCAGAAAATAACAAGGCACAAAAAACATTGAAAGTGCTACAGAGTCATTAGCTTTGGGAGATGGCATGTTCTCAGAGTTCTATTGAGAAAGCAGTGGATCTTCAGCATCTATTCATGATATTTGCTGATGGGTGACAACCTGTCTTAACAAGTGATCTCTCATTTGATGATTTGAAATCTGATTTGGGAGGGTTGGCACACTGAGGAACACTCATCACACTCCTCATTTCATGATGCAGATTATTCACAGGTATTTGTAAAGTTCTTATCTGTAACTGTCCACAGTGGCAGTGGAAGGCCGTAGAGGAAAGGTGAGCATGTTATGTGCTGTACAGCAACACAGGGATAGATAGATGCATTCTTGTTAAAAACTTGACATTACATTGTGTCTGCAGGACTCGAGGCTATGATAAGACTTTTCTCTGTCATTTTCCTGGAGCTATGATTGTTTCAAAGCTCTTTAATGCCTTAGAAGCTGAAAGATGGGTTTTGGCTCCAGAGTACATGTGTTTAGAAGCACAGATTGTCTCTTTTCTGGGTATATTCCCCAAAAGCTGCAGCCCAAACTCCAAACTGTCTTATTTCCCCAGAGTGTGGCAGAATGTGCCTTGTAAATGTTTAATACCTTTGCTTTTTTTTTTTTTTTTATCATGGCAGTCTTTTAAAAACAGATGTCTGGATCTTTTTTATTATTTTTTTTTTAAGGAAACACTTATTCCTATGAGTGGGAATTGATCACTCATCCAAAAGACTACAGTGGAGAAATGGAAGGGAAACACTCCCAGACCCTCAAGTTGTCTAAGGTAAAGCTTTTGCTGCTTCGTATCCTGTTGTATTAAATGCTGAGTGGAGAAGATGAGGACCCTGGCAGCCAGGAAAGACTTGTGTGTGATTTCAAGATGAATAGGAAATTGCATGATGGGCAGGCAGCCAACATTTGACTGCAAGCCCTCTTTCTAAGTCTCTTATAAAAAGGAGATTGATCTGGCATGAGAGAAGGAAGAAATTGATTTTGGAATCTAAAAGATGCCTACAGCAGTGTGTCAAGCCATACAAATGGCACAATTTAACATTAACAAAGGGTTGTGAATATTTCTGCTTCTGAAGCAGTATGGTGGTTTGTTCAGGTCTGAAGACTTGAAGTCCCACTGAAAAAGGGACTTGCTGACTCCATTAACAAGAGTTGTGAAGTTTCTCATAGCATGTCCCTGGGTGCTGCTTTTAGACAAGCTCTAACATTGAAAGGATTCTTAACATGGAAATGGCTTCAAATACTGTGTAAATGTACAGGTCTGTATTTATGAGACATTCCTTTGAGCATCTTGGATTCTGCTGCACTCAGAAAACATCTACAGGCTTGAGTCACGATATCATGCAGATGAAAGTCTTTCAAAAGGAGCATGTCTGTCTCTGTCAGAGTTTCAGCTTTTTGGATATTGTGATCGTTGTCCAGCACATAGTCCTCTTTCACCTTCTCATTTTGGTTCAACAGTTAATGATGAAGGGGTGATTGTCTGATCCGTGTCACCTAAAAGGAAGAGAAGAAATACTTCCCTTTGTAGAAACACTGAAGAAGAGATTTTCTTCCATTCAGCCTTTCTCATCTCAAATGCAGTTTGCTCATATAGATTCCTGTGACCAGACAACCTGAACTAATCTCTTATCTCTCTTCTGTTGGCTTGTCATTGCTAGAAAATAAAGCTTGACTGACAAGCCTGTGGCACCTGTGGTAGAAAGAAATATTAGCCTGGTTTCTGCATAGCCCATTGTAAATTGAAAGATGCGTAATACCCTTCTGGCATAGAAACCATTCTTTGCTCTGTGTGCGTAGGTTGAAGCATAATTGCCCATGTTTTATGCTGCTAGTGTGCTAAAACATGGTAACTTGATCTTCTAATAGCTCCTGACCATCCTGAAGGTAAATAATCTTTTGTGCTTCCTTCCAGCTTACTGTTGGTCTGTATGAATTCAAAGTCGTTGTCGATGGGGAGAATGCACGTGGAGAGGGTTATGTGAATGTAACAGTGAATCCAAGTGAGTCACTGGCATTGTATCTTTTAACTTCATCTGTCTCTAACAAATCAATACCTGCATCATGGTGTTTAGCTCATTTGACCAGACTCTGGTTTAATATAGTGCAAATTCGTTGTGCTGTAAACTCGGGATATGTGTATGTGCATTGAGGCATTTCCTGAGGTGTCAAACTATTGTCTGTCCTTGAATGCTTGACCCAGTATGGGAGAACTGATGCTAAGCAGCCATTTTCAGAGTACTAGTCTGGTGGCAGTTCACCTCCTTGCTTTCATAAATCCCTGTTGTTAGCACTGTTTCCCCAAATTGGTGTCTAACTTGCTGAAAGCATGAATCACTGTCACTGACTGTGCAGTTATCTGCAGTCAGTCTGATCTTGGCTGTCTTGGAGCTGTGGACCACAGCAGTTCCACACTTTGGGCTCTTCTCCTGGGCTCGCTGACTGCAGGACTGATGGTATAGATAGGGCTGGGGAGATGAAAGAAGATGTGTAGTATTTATTCTGTTTGCTACTCCTGGCACACAAGGCCTAGTAGTTTTACTTGTAGAGTTCCTTGGCCAGGGCTTTTTATCGTGATCTGCCTGTAGATGTCATTGTAACAGCTCAGATATCATTGCAGAGCCTCGGGTGAATCGGCCTCCTGTTGCCATCGTGTCTCCACAGTTCCAGGAGATTTCACTGCCAACCATTTCGACTGTTATTGATGGCAGCCGTGAGTACCTGCAGTTTTAGTCTATCTATCAAGCAAGCCTGACTTCTGTGTGTTGGATTCTGGGCTGGCCCTTTGGAAAAAGTCTGAGAGGAACTGTGACACTGTCGAACACACATTAGTGAAAAGAATCAGCCTCTCCTGCCAGGAGAGGGGAGTTCCTTTAAATAATTTGAAGTTGGTTTGCTCCCAGTTAGCTTTATTTTATAAGTGCTTTGGTTTGGGTTTTTCCTTTTCCCCTTTTAGAAACCTGGGGCTAATGGTGTTTGAGTATACTGTCAAACAGGGTGGAGGAGAGCACACTGTTTGTGTATCTGTGCATCAGAGATTCCTGAAATGTTAGTCTGGTTTCATAAACAGGAGTTGGGTGTGCACCAAAAATGCCTTTGCCCACTAAACCCAATACTGAATCTGGGGTCTGAACACCTGGGGTTTGTAAAGCAGCATTTCCCAACTCCTTGTATGTGTGTTTTCTTCCATAATTAGAAAGCACTGATGATGATAAAATTGTCAGCTATCACTGGGAAGAACTGAAGGGTCCTTTGCGAGAGGAGAAGGTTTCTAGTGATACTGCCATATTGACACTGACCAACCTGGTACCTGGGAATTACACATTCAGGTAGGTTATTCCCTGGAAAAGGTGATCAATTCTTATCCCTTGAGAGTAAAACCTACAAGATTCCTGAAAAAATAATCAACATGGAGAGAACTCTGTTTTGTGATGTTCTCTCTCTGCTTCTACACTTTCAGGTACTTTATAGCTTTTCACTTCAGAAGAGATAAGCTATCCAGCTACTTCTTAAGTTGTAGCACCAGCTTAAGATGATGGCCGAAGGGAACGAATGGTCTGCCAGCACTACAAAATGTCTCTTGAAATATCAAATCTAAACTGCTTGGATAGAGGCTTAGGAAGAAATACAGGCTTTAAATCCAGTTTTTAAATTCAGTGTGTTTGTCCCAGATAAGTGAATGAGGCCTAATGGGTTTATTCACATACCTCTGAGTAATAGAGAGTAGCTGATTTTACTTTCCTGTTTATTCTATGTTTTTCCTTTGGTCTGCATCAGCAGATCTGTTTCAAATAAAATACACCTGAGTACCTATAACTGAATGCTTATCTCCTCTTAAGCAGTTGATCTATGAACTAATCAGATTGATGTTCACATCTAGACTTAGCAAAAAGCAGTTCTGTTTTGTGATACTGTCTGCACTTGATTTCAGTTCACTCTAGCCAGTTTGTATTCAGCTCTGATGATCATGACTCTTCACTGCTCACTTTTTTGCTTTTCCCATTTCAGTCTAACAGTCGTAGACTCAGATGGTGCCAGCAACTCCACCACTGCAAACTTGACTGTGAACAAAGCAGTGGATTATCCTCCAGTGGCAAATGCAGGCCCAAACCAAGTGATCACCCTGCCTCAAAACTCAATCACCCTCTATGGGAATCAGAGCACTGATGATCACAGCATTGTCAGCTACGAGTGGCTGCTCAGCCCTAACAGCAAAGGGAAGGTGATGGAGATGCAGGTCAGTGCAGGTCTCCAGGTCTCAATCTGGGTTACTGATGAACTGGTTTTTTCTCTATAATCAAACCATTTTTAATTGACTGTTAGCAAATGTCTTTTATAGTCCTACAGAGCAAGCATGTGATGATTAAATATACACTTAAAACTAAATCATCATGAAGCTAGTATTGGCTTAGTGGTTCAGCTGCATACCAGTTTAGCCGCAGGTTTTCACTGGCATCCTGTTTCCTTTCTTGAGCAATGCCATACAAGAGGTCTCAGCATAACTTGTTCACGCACATGTATTTCACTTGAACCTGTGTGGCTGGTAGGGAAGTGTGTTCTTTCTCTATTCATTTGCTGACTTCTCAGAACATCAGTGGTTGCTGAATCAGTGATGGTATAGCAGGGATTCTTAAGCAGGTGTGGAAGCCAGACTGTGTGACCTTTTAAATACCAGCTGGTGAGGATGGCATTCAGACACACAGGATAACCCATTGTACCAGATGAAACATCTCCTAAGCTGGGCAAATGCAATGGACTGGATCTTTTGAGTTGAACCTTGGAGTCTAAACTTTGCTGATAGTGGCCAGACACTCCTCAGTCCTAAACAGCATAAGATAGAACTTGGTTCCATGTCATCATTAGTCTTTTAAAGATTATTACTGCTCTCAAATCTATGGAATAAAAAAGTCCATGAATCAGCTTTGCAATGTGTATGATTTGCACAGAGCTCCCCACAGAGTTGCTGACTGCTGAATCTCAGACGTTGTGAGCACCTGTGTGGCATTACTCTTATTACGTTCCTCAACAGTGTCTGTGTTGCTGTGTATAAATTTAGCTGTAAGTGCCGTGTATGCTCAAGTGGCACAGACTCCTGGCCCCATAGCAGGAGTTAGTAATAAGCCCCTAGAATATGCTGATAATAGTTATTTTGGAAGTAGAGTCTTCTCTCTCTGTTTTCATCTGCATGAGGATTCTTTTTAATACCTGAATATGTTTTCTCAAAGGGGGTGAGAACACCAGTGCTGCAGCTCTCTGCAATGCAAGAAGGGGATTACACTTACCAGCTAATAGTGACTGATTCCGCTGGGCACCAGTCCACAGCAGAGGTCACTGTGATAGTCCAGCCAGGTAAGCTGCCAATAGCTGCTTTTGCCACTTCCATTCCAGAGGTTAAACGGGAGCATCAGACTGTTGATGTACTCCAGAGTGTATGATAGCTTTGTGCTGCCTTTAGAAAAGCTGCTCTAATTTAGGACTATTCTGGGCTGGTATATTGCTGATATCCATATTTGTTGATTTATTGCCTTTCTAGGCTGTTCTCTTATTTTACAGAATGTGGTCTAACTGATGTTATCCCAGTGTAACGGCAGGATTGTATTTCCAAGCAGCTATCTCTGCCCGCAGTGCTAGGTCCCAGGACAGGAGCAGGAAAAGTGGGGTGGTTCTTAGAGAATGAGAGCAAAAAAGCAGCACTCCTACATCTTATTTTATTGCAGGTGTGTGACTGAAACACTGATCTGACTGCTTTTAACATTTTTTTGAGATAGTGGGCAAGAAATATACTAGGAATCATGGAAAAAAATCTTACTGCTGGGGTTTGTGGAGTGTGTATGTAAAATACTGCATCCTTTTTCAGAGAACAATAAGCCCCCAAAGGCAGATGCTGGTCCTGATAAAGAATTAACTCTTCCTGTGGACAGCACCACTCTAGATGGCAGCAAGAGCTCAGATGACCAGAAGATAGTCTCCTTTCTTTGGGAAAAGACCAGGTGGGTGTCACCTTCCAGCTTGTTCTTATGCATGGAGCTGGGGCTTTAATTTAAAAGAAGACTCCTCCTACTTGTGTTATATCCTGGTCACACTGGCCCTGCCAGGCTTTACCAGTGACTAGAATGATGTTTATGTTATCTTTAATTAGAGGTGGAGTTGTGTTTGAGCATTAGAAGTAGCTTTGCCTTCATCTCTAGGCCTGATGAAGCGTGGCTGTTGTTTGTAAAGGTGACTCTTGTAATCTAACAACAGTAGGGTCTTCTAAGTTGATGCTTTTGCAGAATGTTTGCATGGGGCAGTGGCTTTCTCATTGTCACGCTTCCTTTCAGACTCTAAATACACTGAAGTGCTTTAGGGAATTCAGGAAAAAGTGTGAGCAACTTGCAGTAGCTTTCTCTGTTTGCTGATGCAAAGTGTGTATGAAGCTCTTAGAAATGAGCTATTTCTGCTGTATACCTTTTCTGTAAAAAAATGGCTTATTGTGCAATTCACAAACCAGTTTTGCTGTAAGTGCCACTCTTTAAACCCTACTTGAATGCTGGTATCAGTGCTCCCCTGGTCTAAAAAGAACCAAAACACTAAACCACCAGAAGTGATGCTTTTGTTCTGAATGCTGCATTTCCTGTTTTGATTTATCTTTTCTGGAGGAAATAATTTTGCTTTTTGTCATAGACTGTATATTTCCAGGCAGCTGTCTGTTTGCATCCCTGTAAACTCTACTTGAGCTCAAGCCTCCTGTTTGCTGTGAACTCTTGTGGTCTGTGCAAAGCTTGAATTGATCCTCTTGTGCTTTGGTTAGGGGCCCAGATGGTGTCAAGCTGGAGAATGCCAACAGCAGCACTGCCACTGTGACAGGCCTTCAGGTTGGGACATATGAGTTTACTCTGACAGTTAAAGATGCGCGGAACTTGCAGAGCCAAAGCTCCGTCAACGTGATTGTCAAAGAAGGTATGTCCAGCCATGAGCAGAGGTTATCTGCCCGAGACACAGGTTATCTCTGAGCAGTTCAGAGGCACAATAAGAGTAAGGAATGGGTGCAAAGTACTGTGGAGAGCACCAAAATGGCCTTCTCTAAGCCAGGGGTTTACCCTTTTCTGGAGGTGCAGTATCTTCAGCTGAATCCTGAGTTTGTAGTTTCCCTTCTCTCAGGGTTAGCAAGGACTGCTGGGGTGGAGTGGAGATCTAATGCAGTAGTTTTTGATTAGATGTTACCAGATTTTTCCTCAAACTGCTTTCCTTTTGTTTGCTCAGAAATAAACAAGCCACCAGTTGCAAAGATTGCTGGTAATGTTGTCATCACCTTGCCCACCAGTACAGCTGAGTTAGATGGATCGAAGTCCTCTGACGATAAGGGAATTGTCAGCTACTTGTGGACTCGGGACGAGGGGAGCCCTGCAGCTGGGGTGAGGGTTCTTCTTTAAATGGCAGTCTGGTGCATCACAAGTTCAGTGAAAGGAGCACTGACAGCTCCTGAGGAACTGTAAAGCTCATTGTTATACATGTTACCTTTTAGTGATATCCCCAAGTATGAGATATCATGCTTAGTTTGTTTCCTGCTACTTATTTTGCTCTGCCTTTCAGGAAGTCTTAAATAATTCAGACCATCATCCTGTCCTCCTCCTGTCCAATCTGGTAGAAGGGACCTACACATTCCACCTCAGAGTAACAGATGCCAAAGGAGAGAGTGATGTGGAAAGGACCACAGTGGAAGTCAAACCTGGTGAGTCTGGGTTTTGTGCTTTTAGTTGTCTGCATTGACCTAGCAAGCCCTCTGGTTGTGATTCTGTAATTTTGTGTTCAAAGCAGAAGCATTCTGGGAAGATACTAGGAACCTGACTTGTCCCCAGGTTGTTAAATAGAAGTTCTAAGGACCTGTATTATCTACGTTCTCACTAGATCCTAGGAAAAACAACCTTGTGGAGATAATTCTGGATGTTAATGTCAGCCAGCTGACCGAGAGGCAGAAGGGGATGTTCATCCGACAGATAGGTGTTCTGCTGGGGGTCCTCGACTCGGACATCACTGTGCAAAAGATCCAGCCGTACACTGAGCAAAGGTAGGGTTCATCTGGGACTGTACCTGGAGGGGGATTGCTTGAGGGTTTAGCAAACCAAGGGCTGTTACCTCTTGGAAAATAGACCGGACAAGTGGAATGTGCAGAGATGTTGCTTAACGTGTGATATTCCTGCTTGCTGAAGTCAGAGAAGGTTTATTGCCAGGCAGGTCTCTGATGTCTTTCCCCTCTGGAGATGGTGCATTGTCGTTAAAAAATGTTTGCTGTCGCTAATGTCTTTGCCCCCCAAATCTGTACTTTAAGAACTAATTACACTGAGAACTAATCTTACCTGAGTTTGAAAATTGTGAAGACTATCTGAAGGATGTTTCTACCTCTGCACAAATGGCTGGCTAGGGAAATGCACTGTTCTGCGGAAAACTTCAGCTACTGGTACTACAGCATAATCACAACAGCAGCTGGACATATCTCCATACTAACAGTGGTCCATTGTTACTGTAGGGTTGTTTGAGGATGCCTGAACATGCATGTGATGGTATGGCAACAGCTTGTCACGAGCAGAGTGGTAATCTGTTGAAATAAGTGCAACATTGAGCTTAATTGTTACTAAAGTTGAGTAGCTTCAAGGTAGATAAAGCACAGAAAAAGATTTAAGGGACATGCTTGAATTCATGCAGCAAGTCAGCAATAAATCCGCAGTTGTGCTTTACACTTTCCTGAGTTCAGTAATGTATCGATTCCTTCATGTCCACGTTACCTGCTGTAGCAGTAAAATCAGAATTCATTATCCGTGCAAACTAAAGAGCTCAGAAGGGAAGAGCCAGCACTTTCTGTTGTAATATTACCTTTCTGTTTCTGCCATGACCAAGGCAGTTGCTGCTGTTCTTCACTGAGTAAGGCAAGGAAGGGATCCTTGCAATTAATGCTTCATCTGTTTCTGTGTTTATTAAGTAAATAAATGGGAAGTGTTACAAAAGCACAGATTATTTTCTGACAGGTGGCATGAAGATCCCGTTTTTGCTTCAGCTGTCAAAGTAACTTGTACTGTTTAAGACAGATCTTTTTCCCCCAGCTGCTGTTCACATACTCTGAGGGCTTTGCTAACGTGCTGTTGACTCATAGGCTCACTGGTAATAGTAAATGTGAAGTGTCCTTCAGTGAATCTGAAGGATACGCAGGGCTCTGCAAGGCAAGCAAGCCTAGGGGAGCAGGTTCTTCTGTCATAAAGTTAATGCAATAAAAGATGCAGAATACAGTATCCTCTGCACCTGTGCTTTTGTTTTTTCCTGGCTAGAATGCTTTATGCATTTGAACTAAGCTTTGCAAAAGACTAAACTTTCACTGTCTTCTCAGGTACTGAAGCTGAGCAGTTGAGGTGCTGAGCAGTTAAATGAGCCTCCAAGTTCCATATGTAGTAAAGCGTAAGGATCCCACAGTGAGGGAGGGAGTTTATGAAAATGGGATTACCTTAAAGTTTGGAGATTTACATGCTTAGTGTGAACATGCAAAGATGTGCTTGATTAGCAAACTCAAGAGTGGTCCAGCCCTAGCTTTGAGAGTATGGATGGCTCAGATATCCTGAAGGGTCTTGTGCTGTATGGCGAGCTCTACCATCATTGCTTTCAAGATGGAGCCAGAAGTCTAATCCTCAAATAAATTTGGGATTCTGAATAAGTCCCTCTGATGACAGACTGGGCAGAATGGCTCTCTACCTGATGTTTGGAGAAGCAGCAGGTAATCATTTTTGTCTGATTCCAGCACGAAGATGGTGTTTTTTGTGCAGAACCAGCCTCCCCATCAGATATTCAAAGGACGAGAGGTAGCCTGGACACTAAAAAACGAACTAAGGAAGCAGCAGTCAGACTTCCTCATCTTCAGAGCACTGGAAATTAACACAGTCAGTAAGTAAGAGTCTGTTAGACTACACATCAGTCAGTTTTTTACCCATTGACTCCATCTATTCACTATTCGTGTAAATGGTTACTTGTGAAAGTTCACAAAATCAAAAGCAGATTGATCCTCATAAAACTAAAATACTGTGTTAATGGAACAGGGCCAACAAAGTGAGTGCCATCCTGAAAACAGTAGAAATGCAGATCTTGGTAGCTGTGAACATACTCATTTCCTCTGCAGCACATACATCAGTCTGAAGGAAATGTTTCCTTTCCATCATTTTGTTACAGCTTTACATTAGCACTGGTTTTCCTTTATGAGTTCCATCCTGTGAGGATCATTTGCTGATCTGTTAGGTATTTTAAACTAGAATTATGTAAAGTAGTTATTTTCATAACTTCCTGATCTTATGGTTTCGTGGCCTTCAAAAGCCTCTCTTCAGTCCTGTTTGGTCCCTTTAAAGGATCCATTTGTTTCTTGTTTCGCAGGCTGGGTTTGAATTTGGAAATCAAAACCCTATTTAAAAACATTTCCGTTACAAATATACAAACTGCATAACTTTCATATCAAATTCATGATTTATTAGGCAAAGTTTTCTTAGCATATTATGTGTGAAGTGAGACTTTTTAGTTTGGGATGAGGCCTACATGCTTATGTTTGTACTTGTTACTGCTTGTGATTGTGGCTAAGCTGTGAATCTAGTCTGTGAGTAACTAGATTCAAATAGTAGCCTGTGGGAATTGTCCTTATTGAACTGTAATGTCCTGGTTTTGCCTCAAGTGTGAGTCATTTAGTTCACCTTGCTGGTTTTGGTCCCTAGCTTGTCAGCTGAACTGCTCTGAGCATGGTCGCTGTGACTCCTTCACCAAGCGTTGCATCTGTGACCCTTTCTGGATGGAGAACTTCATCAGGGTGCAGATGGGAGATGGTGAAAGCAACTGTGGTATGTGGGACCTCCCTGGGATTGTTCATCTTGGAAACCAAACAGTGTTTGAAAGCCAGGGTGGGCAGAGTATCAGGCACCTTTCTCACAGTATCTCTGACATGATTCTCACCAAGTCTCTGTCCCAGTCTCACAACACAACCTCCTAGGCAGGGAATAGGGAAGGGACTCCTCTTCAGACCCTCTCAGTGAACACTCACTGAGATCTGAGTCCATTCTTAATGTGTAAATCACCCCTTGTTTCAGTGGTTCCTCTACAGAGCCTTTCCTGGCCACAATAAAGCAATTAACACACTACCCTTGCACAGTGAGTCTGGCTTCCATGGGTGAGTTAGTGGTGCTGCCAGTGATGGGTGATAGCCTCTAACTCTGCAGAGGGTCAGGCCTTCCTTTTTAATTACCACAAGAACAGTCATCTGAAGTGCACATCATCAAATGTATGAGGTGCCAGACTTTCTTTATCTCTGGGGTGTTTTGCTTTCAGAATGGAGTGTCCTGTATGTGATCATTGCATCTTTCGTTATTGTGGTTGCCTTTGGAATCTTATCCTGGATGGTGATCTGCTGTTGCAAAAGGTAGGACTGAGGCAATAACCCCCCACTTTATCAGTGATGTAGGAGCTGCATTAGGTGAAAGATTCAAACCCATTGTTCCAGCAGGTCATCTGCTTAGCCCTGGGGCTCTAGTTTTTATCACTTAGTGTTTCACGTGAACCCTTGAAGGCCTAGAACTCTGGCTTCAGTTAAAAGCAAGATTTGGATTAACCTGAAAACGTACAACTAAGGAAATGTTTTCAATGTTTTATTTTCTGATGTGAATGTAGTCTGAAATAAGCTTTGAAGATCAGAGTCGGTTTTTATTCAGCCTTTTTTAGAAATGCCTCTTAATTCCTTTTCTTCCCCTTTAGACGAAAAGGAAAAGCCAAAAGAAAAAGCAAATACAAGATTTTGGATGCAACGGATCAAGAAAGCCTGGAGTTGAAACCAAATCCCAAAGCAGGTAAAACATGAGAGGGAAGAGCTCAGCGTTTCCAGAATGCTGACTAAGAACGCTCTTCCTCAGTGGACGTCAAATCACAGAGTGAAACAAACGTGATGCTAGGCACTGACAGATGAGTCTCGGAAGGTCTAAGAGCTGGTTTCAGATCTGTATACAGTCAAGTTATCCCTTTGGTTTAGAAATTGGAGCCAAAACTGTCCTGGTCTTGGTGTCTCCTTATCACAGAAGTAGTAAGTGGATGTGTGTAAGCTGTGCAGACCAGCCTGACCCAGGCAGCCCAAAGCTGGGTCTTGGCTGTAAATTCTCTTGCTCTAAAGTTTCCACTGGCTTCTGGTAGTTTGTAATGTGTGTTTCAAATAAGAGCATGCTTCCTGGTTTTGTTTAGAGGAAGGGTTAACTGTGCATTTAAAACAGTCCCTGATCCTTGTTGGCTAGTGAAAAATAACTGCTTCTCCTAGTATTATCCCATTTAATGATGTTCCAGCAAAGTGAGTAGAACCTAACAGCAGCATTGGAGAGCATTGCAGCACCCTCCTATCAGACAATTCCTCTGAGAACCAGACTGTCCCAGCTGCATAAACACAGATACCCTGGAAGAAAACGTGGGTGTTTTCCTCCCTCAGCACCCAACTTTGCTTTAATCTGAGCATCTGTCACCTTGCACACAAGAGCCACACTGTTAAATGAAGGGCTGGTTGTTCTGCAGGCTGGAGCAAATGTGCCTCAGCCGTTCGCTCTCTGGTAACTGAACTCGTCTTGCTGCTTCTGAGGCTGGCAGCTGACTAAAGTCTTTTTCCTTGCTCGGTGTGTCCAGGGAGCATTCTGCAAACAGAGGAAATGTTGCATTTCTCCATTAAGGAAAAGCTCAATTTAAATATTTCCTCTGCTGACAGTAAATATCTCTCTCCTGTCCTTGTGCTTTAATCTAAATTCATCCTGCTAATTTATCTCTCTTCCTTTTTGGGCAAGAGAAGCAGAGATGAGAGTAGGGAGGGTAGTAAGAATCATAGAATCATATCATAGAGTAGTCAGGGTTGGAAAGGACCTGAAGATCATCCAGTTCCAACCCCCCTGCCATGGGCAGGGACACCTCCCACTAAATCATGCCCCCCAAAGCTCTGTCCAACTCGGCCTTGAACACCGCCAGTGATGGAGCATTCACGACTTCCCTGGGCAACCCATTCCAGTGCCTCACCACCCTTACAGTAAAGAGCTTCTTGCTTATATCCAATCTAAGAACATGGTGATCTTCTCTCACGCACCTGCATATTCTCTTTACTACAGCCTTTAGCACTCAGAGAGCTTTCTAGGCAATGCCCCGAGCAAGGTCAGGGAGACGAACTCCCACATGTATTCACAGCCCCTTCTGGTAATGTCATTTGCTTTCCTACCTGTTTGTTGTGTTTTGCAATATCTTGGAGCGTCATGATCCCTGTCATGCCAAAGTACCTGAAACAAGATCACTTTGGCTTCAGCCACACAGGAAAGTCTGATGAGGCTGCTCCTTTGACATGATAGGAGAAGAGTCTCAAAGAGGGAATGGAGTTAAGGTGAGATTGTTGACCAGTATTAAAAGTATCTCTGACCTGGGAATCTCTCTCCTTCAAAGGTGGCAGACAGAAAGCTCAGGTCCTCAACACTAGCCTGATGCACTCGGAGTCTGAACTGGACAGCGATGAAGCCATCTTCACATGGCCTGACCATGAGAAAGGGAAACTGCTGCGGAGCCAGAATGGCTCCTTGCGCAATGGACAAGTGATGCTCAAACCCAAGAACCAGAGGGAGGAAATCCTATAGCTCCCCTCAGGTGGCCTTTTGCTGGAGCTCAGTGGGAAAAGGCCACTCCCGTCCCTATCCTGCGAGGGCCTTTGGAGGCCACTTTGATTAGGACAATGCTGCTAACTCGTTTCACGGAAAATACCTTTGGTTTTGTGGGTTTCTTTTCAGTTAAATCTGGTTGTACTTGAATTTGAACTTCAAGGGAAATCAAAGGGAGAAGGCAAAAGTGAGCCCCAAGTGAGGCATCAGGAAAGGACAGAGCTGGTATCTGGAGAGCGGCAGGACAGAACCACTTGGAGCGACTGGGAATGTGCAGGACCTTCTTTGCCCACCTCAGACTGCCGTGGAGGAAGCACCCATGGACTTCCAGCTCACTTTCTTTGGGAGCTCCTCAGAGAAGGAAGGTCAAGGCTGTGCTTTGAGCTGTACTCTGAGCTCCCTTCATGCTCCAGTAGCTTTCCAGGGGCTACCTGTGCTGTGGAACAGCTTTCTCTCTTTTATTCCCACCTTCCCTGATGGTTTAAGCGCTATTTTAATACAGACTTGTCCTTTCACATGCACTTGGCTGCTTTTGGAGAGTAGAGGAGGGGAATCTAAACACTATGGTCACACTCCTCGGCTTGCAGGTAGGAGAGGGTTTTGTAGCTGTTCTAAATCACTCACTGGGAGAGCTGATGGCATGGTGCCTGTTCAGGTGTGAAAAGCTGACCTGCCTGTGGTAATTGGCTGGGCTAGGAGACCCCCTCCTGCAGCAAGCTCTCCTCCTGGGTCCCAGAGCCTGGGTGCCCACCTTTAGTTACCTGTGTTTAATGTCTGGCTTAATTCCAAAGCTGTGGCCCCAGCAGCTTCTGTTGGTCACCAAGCCGTCCGTGAGTCTGGACATTAACCATATCTCAGTTCTGAAATGCTGTATACCAGGGGGTTGGGTTTAGGGGGGTTTGTTACGATTTGCACAACCCAGGCTAACAGGGGTTGATCCCTTCAGTTCCCAGCAGCTGGCTGCTCCTTCTGGCTCGCAGCCTCGTGTTAAGGTTGAAGAGCCCTTTGTGCTCCTAACTACATGTTGGTGTCCTTTAGTTGGTGGAAAAGGGAACTCTGCCCGAGGGCATCACATGGTGAGTGCCAGCACCAAGGGACCATGTCCCTGCTGCCGGGGCTCTGGGAGGCAGGTGTGTGACCATCCTGGCTCCTTTATCTCACTGTGCTGCTGTTGTGAATTGCAGAAATCAGCCCCTTGCTGGCATGAAGGATGCCATTACTCCTCTATGGATGGGTGAGCAGTTTATTGCCTTTGTGTTTAATTTAAAAACTGGAAACTTGTTTCATTGGCTTTTTTTGAGCTATGAAAGCCAAAAGGCTGTGAATTCCTCAGTTGTATTTATATTGCTGCACTACTGACTTGTGTTGAGCTAGATAAAGATTAAACACTCTTGAATGAGAGGGAATGTTCCCTCGTTGAATGTAGTCACGGCTGCTGCTAAGTTTGTTTGCCTGGGCACTCTTCTGTCTTCCTCAGGCACCAGCACTGGAGCCTGCAGCTCTCCTGAGCACTGAGGAGCCTCTCTTGGCTGTGTCACAGCTGGGGCCACCCTCAGCCTTGTCTGTGTCACAGACAGCTGGTGCTCCAAGGCAGGCTTCCCCTTCCCAGGCAGCTCCTGCACCCGCTTTCCCAATGGCTCCTTCCCTCTGAGCCCACCTGGGACCACACGGGATGGCTGATGCCAGGATGCTCCCCGTGGAACGGGCACAGCCCAGTGCTGGCTCTGTGCAGTGGCTGCTTAACTCTTGGATGATGCCACCCTCTGCTGCGTGTGGGGTGAGCAAACCGGGACATAAGGAGGGTTTGGAAGGTGCAGGGATTGGCCCTGGGGCTGTGCCCGGGAGCGGTTGTGCTGCTGGAGCTGTTGTGCTCTCGCTGGTTCTGGTCCCTGGACCTTGGGAGCCTCTTGCTCCTTCCCATCCTGGGGAGGTCCCTGTGCAGCAGAGCAGTGCTGGGTGCGTTGGTGACTGCTGCAGGGAGCAGCCCCTCACAGGAGTGCCGGGAGTGCTTCCCAGCTTCTTGTTACAGAAGAGGGAATTCAAACCTGTTACCAACACCCTTGTTCAGCTCAGGTGGTTTTCCTCCTTCCGTTTCACTGGGGGTCACAACCGCTCGGATCAGGGTGATTTCGTTGGCAGCACTGTGTGTGGAGATTGGATTTTGGGGGGAGCTGTGGCATTCCTGTGCCCTCAGCGGCTGGGTTAGGAGTCGGTGAGGATGATGGGATGACTTCCTCACTCAGTCATTTGTCACCCCCCGTGCAGGTCTGTGACAGCACAGTGCAAGACTCGGAGCTCCCATTAGTATTCCCCGGCTGTGCAGTGCTTTTCCTCGCTCCACATCTTAACCCTCTGTGCCGCTGAGCACTGAGGGCTGCACGAAGCAGGGAATACTCAGTGACTGCACCCTGGCTGATGGAGCATGAGGACCTGGGAAGCTGCTGGAGGCAAGAGATGCTCCCAGGCTGACGGCAGAACCTCTGGTCCAATGTAGGAGCCGCTTGACCCGGAGGAGGGAGCAGCCTGGTCAGTGCACCGTTAACACAGACCTCTCCCAAGGTGTGCCCACAAGCACCTTGCTTTGGAATCCCTTGCCAGCCTCTCCCTGTGGCATCAGCCAGCGCTGCTGGTTCATTACCTGAGTGCCATGAGCAGGGCTGACCTTGCTGGGGAAGGTTTCTGCATTGCTATGCACGATGATTTCACAATTAGAGACGCCGGCTACAAGTTCCCCGTGTGTGGAAGGAAGTTCAAGCTGAGGCATCAGATGAGCCATCAGCTTCACTTGGTTTTGTTTTCAGTAAACTCCAGTTGGGGACGCTTGAGGCAAATCCAGTCTGGTTTTCAGACAGCTCTTAAACCTTTGCTTCATTGTGCTGGGGGGGGCTGCCCGACCTCAGCTCAGCTTCACAGTGCTGTCGGTTGTGGCGTTGCTTGGGTTGAGGCTAAAAGTCGTTCTTCTGACCAAAGTGTTTCTGCACATCACCAAAGCGGAGGTTCTGCTGCTGCACAGCGCCGCTGTGTGCTCCACGTTCCGCTGTGGGACGGCTCCGAAGCCCTCTGAGCTCTGCGTAGGAACGGGGCTCCCCGTCACCCGCAGGGCACTGATGGACAAAGGCTTTGCCTTTGCTTCAGCTCTGGGGCTCAGTGTGGCTCCGGGAGCAGCGCAGTGAATGGGGCTGCCAGGAGCTGCCCTGACTCAGAGCCAAGCGGCAGCCCCGTGCTGAGGGCGGTGCAGGAGATGCCAAAGTGGTGCTGCAGCCCCGGGCTTGTGTTCGACCCCTGCTCTGGCTGCTTGAAGTCACCTTTCAGCCCAAGTGCCCATGTGGAGTGGGTACGGAGCCTCCTGACCCACTGGGGCTGTTCTGAGCCCAGGGCACGCTCCGACCGTGGGGTTCAGTGGGACAGGAATGAGCAGCAGCGTCAGGGCTCAAGGTGCACCCACACCTGGGATCCCTGCACCTCCTCATGCACCAAAGGAGCGTTTCTCTGCTGTCCTTGAAGGAGATGGAGGCTCTGCCCAGAGGCAGAGGGGACCTGGTGGCACCGAGGGACGTGGATGTTTCAGAGGGAGGAGAGTCACCTTCAGAGCCGCCCTTCAGTCCTCTGCGCATCCCTCATGGTCCTCGGGTTGTGCTGAGCCCTTGGAGTTCACACTGCTCAATGTCACCTGAGCACGTAAGGAGCCAGACCTGCCGGGGTCTCCATCCTGCCCCACAGATCAACCAAACAGCTCCTGCTGCGCTGGGTGTGCAGCAGCACAGGGAGAGGGCGAAGGGCCGCTCCTGCTTCAGCAGCATCACCTCCCCGAGGGGGGCAGGTTCAGTGTCAGCTCCAGCAGTGAGGCCGTGGTACCCATGGCCGGGGCAGCAGCTCCGGGGCACTGCCACCACTGCCGTGGCTGCGCCGGTGTTCGGTGCTCAGCGGCCCAGGGAACCCTCCGGGGAGGGGGCAGAAGGATGCGGTGCGCTCAGCGCTCTCTCCTCTCCCCACACAACGTTCTCCCCCCTCTGCTTGCACTGTCCTTGCTCCTTGTGTGCGTTTGGCGCCGCTCCCCAGCACCTTCCTGACATCAGGATTGCTGCAATTGCTGCCGCTTCGCCTCCTCCCGCCCCGGCTCCAGGGAGCTCCCACACCTCACCCGGGGTGACAAGGTAAGGACTGAGAGCCCTGTGCTGATGGATGTGGGTGCTGAAGGATGCTGGCGGCTCCTGGGTCACCGCTGGCACCCAGCGCGGCCCATGCCTGCGGGAGAGCACCACGAGAGGCCCGGGGTTGGTCCTGTGTGGCCTCATCCTGACGAAGCAGAGCCCTGAGGGGCATTGGGGTGCACTGTGGGTGCTGTCCACCCCTCCACGGCTCCGTCCATCCGCAAGGGCCCCGCGTGCCGGATGAGTCCATCTTTCCATTGTTCAAACAATCTCTTTTCCACACTCGGTGCCAAAGCCTCCCCGCTTGCTCCCGCACGCGCCTGTATATTTAGCTGCCTCTAAGCCTCTACCTTCCCTTATATAGGAGAGGCCAAACGAATTTCGCACTCTCATTATTAATAGCCTGAGAGGAGCTCTTAGGAGGCTGCCAAAAATAGCAGGCAAACAGAGCGCACCCGGCGTGGGGAGGGCGCCGCGGAGCCGCCGGGACCGCCGCGGGAGGGCCACCGCTGCTCCCGGCTTTTCCCTTTGGGAACCACTGTACGGTGTCTCCCAGCATCCTGCCCCCGCTGCAGCCCCGAGCCGGGGGTCCCCTCGCCCCTTCGGCTCCCTGCGGGCAGAGGTAGGCGGGGTGGGAGCCTGGGGACAGCGGGGTCCCCCCCCGGCTCTGCTGCTCTGGATGCTGGGGACGCCGACCCGGGGATGTCCATCCCCGTGGGGCCGCGCTGGGCTGGGGGAGCCCCTGAGGCCGCGGCAGTGACATTTCACTCTCCCGAGTGCTGGGCCCGGCTCTGCCCATGGCACTGCTCCGTGCGGGGAGACGGATGCTCAGCGGAGCACCCCCGGAGCCGCGCACACCGCGAGCCGCGCGCCGGGGCACCGATCCCGCGATGGGGCGTGCGAGGAGGGGGCTGCGGAGTGCTCTGCGGGCGGAGGGTCCTCACCTGCACCCGGAGGCATCCGCAGCCCGGGCAGGGGCTGCCTTAAATCCCTCCCTCCTTCCCTCCCTCCCTGGCGAGGAACTTCTCCCGCTGAACCGAGGATGCTGCATGCGGAGGAGCCGGAGGAGTCCTGTGGCAAAGTCAAGGCGAGCGGTGTCACCTCCAGCACCGTGAGTGACCGTGCGGGGCGTGCGGGGAGCTCTCAACCTCCACCGAGCACCGCCCGACCCCGGCGTGGGCAGGAGGGGACCCGCGGGGTCACCGCAGCCCCGGGGGGAGCAGAGAGGGCAGCGGAAGCTCTCTGTGGGGTTGGGCCCCTCCGGCGGGTCCTGGCCGCGGGGCGGGGGCTGTGTCCGCAGCAGTGGGGCAGAGCCAGGCCCGGCCCCGGGGTTATCCCCTGCAGCGGCGCTGGGGACCCCTCCCGGGGATGCCCTCGGCCGCACAAAGCGGGGGCGCCCCACGCCCGTGGGACGGCGCAGGAACAGAGCCCCAAGTCCGGGGCATCCCAGCGCCGTGGTTCGGACACACTCAAGGAGAAGCCCCCGCGGCCCCGTGCTCCGGGGCTCCATGGGCCGTGCGCTGCAAGGGGCAATGCCTGCAGGCAAAGGGGCGCTCCATCAGCGCTCCCCTTGCGCCCACCTCCCTCCTCCTCGCTGGGCCTCGCGGTGCTGCCTTGAGCCGCTGCCGCAGTGGGTCTGCTGGGGACGGATGAGCCGGGGGGGCAGCGCTGAACAGTGGAACTTGGGAAGGGCCCTGCGAGGCAGCGACTGCAGAGCACTGCGCTGGGGGGAGCGGGGGACAAAGCTGCTTCCTTTTATAGACAGGTTGGGGCTCTTGGGTGCTCTGCAGGCTCCTGGGGGCCACCACAGACGGCCCCAAGCAGCCCGCGCGGCTCCTCCGCCTGCCCCCGGCAAGGCCAAGGGCCCTGGTGCTGAGCAGCGCCCTGCCCGGAGCCCCTGGGGTGCAGGATGGAGCAGAGGAGCGGAGGGAGAGCCTCTGCCTGGGGCTGTGTCTGCAGCCATTGAGGGCAGTGCTGGCGCTGGGGGCTGCAGAGGGAACGTCTGTGCACAGGGGAGGTGGTGGGGCAGCGGTGGGATGGGGGAGATGGGCGATGGGCGCCCTGGATGCAGCCCGAGGACACCGGGGGAGCTCCGCCGAGGGATGCAGGGGCCGTGCGCTGGGGATGGACCCGTGCGGACCCCCTGAGCACTGAGACCTCCACCTCTGCCTCCTGGGGGCTGCCCAAGGTCAGGCGAGGCCGATGGAGCTGCTCCACACGGACACGAACTTGGGTCCTGGGAGCTGCGTCTTTGGGGGCCCCATGCGGGAGGTCCTGGGGTGCTGGTGGAGCATCCCCGGGGCTGTGGCTGCGCCGGCAGCCGCCCTGCGCCCCATGGGGGTGCCTCGTGGCTTTGAGGCCCACCGAGCAGCGCCTCCGCTGCCTGTGGGTGCTGTGAGCGTTCACTTGGCACCCACTGGCTCCTTGCAGAGCCACAGCTCCCGGCGCTGAGTCACGGCCACGATGTGTCCCTGCCCGGGGTCCTGCTCCCCCCTGCTGCGAGGGGACAGGAACCGCCATGGCACCGCTCCAGCCGAGGACACAGCGGTGGGAAGGGCACTGGGGATAGGGAAGCAGCAGTGGGATCAGGATTGATGGGGGGCAGAGCATGGCTGCACTGTGGTGACGCTCGTCCCCCCCATCACCCTGCCCCACGCACTGTGATGGGGCTGGGGAGCCCCCCCCAACCCCAATAGGGTCTGAAGCCCCTGAGGTCTCAGCTGAGCCTCCCATGGGCAATGGCATCTCCAACCTCCACTGCACAGAGCTGCAGCGTGGGGAGGGGGTGCTGGGTACCCCCAGTGCCACCGAGTTGCTCCCACTGCTGTGGTGCATGGGCTGCAGCAGGGAGGGGGTCAGGGCGGTGTGGGGTGTCCTGCGGGGTGCTGGGGGTGCAGCTGGTGCATCCTGACCCAGCACCGCAGCAGCAGTGGGGACCCTGCCGAGAGCCAGGGCCAATGGGGTCCCCCCTCTGCCGGCTCACAGGACAGCCCCACCTCTGCCCCATGGCCTGAGAGGAGAGCCTCGGACACATCCTGCAGCAGCCCAGCACCCGCAAAGGGCAGCCGCCACCCGCAGTGGGAGCATCGTTCAGCCTGAGCATCCTCCGGACAGAGCAGAAGCCGCATCCCGGGCACGTGCGCTGTGTCCTGCACCCCGGATGTGCAGTCCCCTGCTCCAGGGGGTCTGCGGGCACTATGGGTCCATACGGGCAATGCCACCACCAGGGGGGACTGCCCCGAAGCCGGCTCCTTCCGGGGTCCCATCACCCGGAGCCGACGGTGCCCATCAGCCCCGCACTGCCCTCCTCTCCCTCCCAACCCTACATACTTCTTCATATGCCCATATGGAGTCGGACGGCGTTATGGAATGTTAAGAAGTATGTATCTTTGGGCTGGGACCCCCGCACCGGGTCCTGCCCCCTCAGCACCGGCGCAGGCAGCGCCTCCGGACAGACGGTGCGTCCCTGGGGCTGGTAAAAAGGAACCAGATCAACTTGGAACTGGATTTGGTCCCCTTCAACCAGCTGCAGCGGCGCATGCGCTACGGCACCCGCTGAACCAGGCCCGGGGGGGGGCTGCGAGCCCCGCGCCCCCCATCCCACGGTGGGATCCGTGGGGCAGAGCGGTCCCTACGGGAGCGGCCCTCCGGTCCGAGCGCAGGGCACGCGGCGGGGGCGGGACCCGGGAACGGGGCCGACCCCGGGGGGGGGAACGGGGGAAAGCGAAAGCGTTCGGAGCCGTTTCTTGGAAATTTGCTGCGCGACGTCCGCCGCCGCCCCGCGCAGTTGGAGCCCCGACGGCGCACGGACGGGTCCGTGGTGCGGAGCAGGGCCCTTGGGGGGGGTGCAAAGCTGGGGGCCGCTGCCCGCACTGGGGTGGGCCCCAGGGTCCGGGGGGGCTCCTGTGGGGCGGGACGGGGGGGGGGTTGTGGCCGGGAGCGCGTTGGGTGAGGCCCCGTTTGCTGCCTTAGGAAGGAGGTCTTTGTTCTCACCCTCGAAGGACCCCGCTCTGCCCCGCGATGCCTCCTGTCATGGGTAAGATGTGCACGGGGCAGTGCGGGGTTATGGGGGGTCCGTGGGGCCGGGGCTGGCGGGGGGGGTGGTCTGGGGGAGGTGGGGGGCACAGGGACGCTCCGGCGGGCAGGAGGGTGCCGGGGGTGCGGGGGTCCCACCGCAGAGCGGCGATCCCGACCAACGGAGCGCCGTCAATGTCTTTGTTGCAGCATTGGTTGGCTCTGCCGTCGGGACGGCCGTAGGGATGGGTAAGGCACCGGCGGGCTCGGGCACGGGCGATGCTGTGTGGAAGTAAATCACTTCCCTGCGGCTTTGCGCTGCTGCTCTGCACACACAGACCCCTCGGGGGGTGCTGCCCCTTCCCCTTGGCCTGGCCCAGGGACCCCATTGGTGGCCCGGGAGGGGAGGTTTGGCCACGGGACCCTGCACCGCCCTGGGCTGCCCCGGGACCCCTCAGTTCAGGGCTGGGGGACACGCGTGTGCCTGGGGGGGGTCACCGCTGCTGCTCTTCCCTCCAGGGCTCTCCATGGTGGTGGTGCCCGCGACCCTCTACACTTTGGGCTTCACCGCCGGCGGAATCGCGGCCGGATCCGTGGCCGCCAAGCTGATGTCTGCCGCTGCCATAGCCAACGGTGGCGGTGTGGCTGCCGGGAGCCTGGTGGCCATAGGGCAGTCCCTTGGTGAGTGCTCCCGGAGCAGCGCTGGGGGGCAGCCAGGGCTCTTTTGGCTTCCCTGGGTGGTACAGCGTGGGGTGGGCACAGGAGCGGGGGTCCCTTCTGCTCGGGGTGCCGGTCACGGCCGCACGGGTGGTGCTGGCCATGGGGATGCTGAGGGGGCTCTCCTCCCTGGGGGGCTCCTCCAAGCCGTGGGGCGCAGTGGAGACCCCGCGCCGTGGCTGGGGGGGGCTCAGGCGGATTCCTCCTCTTCCTCAGGGGCAGCAGGACTCCCCATGTCCGCCAAGGCCGTTCTGTCAGCGCTGGGAGCTGCCATCGGGGCTCTCGCATACTGATCCCCGCACGCCCACGATGTCTGCCGTGAGCGCCCCGCAGCCCATCCCCACGCTGCGACCCCCTGCGCCTCCCTCGGCCCCCTCTGTCCGCTCTCTCTGACCCCCAAATAAACCGCACCCAGAGCACAACGCCGCCTCCACGGGGTCGTGATGCGCTGAGTGGGGACGGCCCCGGGGCGGGACGGGGATGGAAGGACCCGGGGAGGGACGGGGATGGAAGGACCCGGGGAGGGACGGGGATGGAAGGACCCGGGGCGGGACGGGGATGGAAGGACCCCGCTCCAGTCCCGGCCCCGGCCCAGGGCACAGTAGGGACTGGCGGGCAGGGAGGCAGCACGGCGGGAGGGGCACCCGCGGTGCTTCACTTCTCCCATCTCCATCTCCCTTCTCCCATCTCCATCTTCATCATCTCCACCTCCATCATCCCCATCTCCATCATCCCCATCTCCACCATCTCCATCTCCCTTCTCCCATCTCCACCATCTCCATTTCCCTTCTCCCCGGACCAGTCCTACCGCTGGTGTCTGCCCATCCCGCGGGCAGCTGAAGAGGGAAAGCAGCAGGCAGGGGTGGCTGCAGCCGCCTGCCCTCCCCTGCCCTCCCCTGCCCTCCCCCTGCCCTCCCCCTGCCTTCCCCTGCCTTCTCCTTTAGCCACGGTGGATAAACTGCAGGAAGCAGCCATCGGTCGGAGCAGGTGAGGGGCGGGCGTCAGAGGAGCCACGCTCGGGGTCGCTGCCCCATCCCACCCCCGGGATATGGGGGGCTGCTGCGAGGGACGGGGCAGCACTGGCCTGTGCCTGGGGACCAGCCTGCACCCGCTGCTGCGGGGCCTCTCCTCCCTGCACCTCCCTCTGCCCCCCTTTGCCGCAGCTACGTGGAAAAGATCCAGTCCAACCCAGCACTAACCCATGGCACCGAGAGCCTCATCCCATGGGTTGTAACCGCTTCAGGGGTGGCGACTCCATCACTGCCCTGGGCCGCCTGTTCCAATGCCTGAGCGCCCTCTCCCTCACCAATCCCTCTCCTCTATCCTCCCTGAGGATTGGGTGCCCCCATCCCTGCACCCCCCACCCCTTCTCCCCACCCTGACACCTCTGTGCTTCCGGGAGGTCGGCTCCATGGTGCTGGTGGCAGGAGGAGGAGCGATCATGGAGACCACACTAACCTGGCTTCCATGGAAGGGATGAATCCATGATGTGGTGGGAAGAGTTGGGCTGTGCTGAGGGACCCAGCACCAAGGCTGAGCAGTCAGGGCTGTGCCGTGGGCATCCGCTCTTCCGGCAAGAGCAGCACTTGTGTTCATTGGAGCCAGAAAGGGACAGCTGAACGGGGCTGGTGGCCCTCATAGAGCTGTGTGCTCCCCGGTGTGGTCCAGAGAGGTCCTTGGTTGTCTGCCTGGTGCTGGGTCCCTCAGTGGGCAGCATCGATGCTCTTGGAGCATTACACCTCATTGTGTCTTTGCAGGAGCTGGAGGTTTGTCTGTTGGTACCAAAATCGGGCTGACATCTCTCCTGAGCTCATCGGGTGCAGCAATTGGTGCCAACTTGTCCAAGGGCAAGGAGACACCTCCAGGTGATGAAGGCAAAGAAAGCCAAAGCAGTGATGAGGACGAGGATTCTGATGGCAGGCCTTGGGAAGCCCCCAGAGACCCCCTCTTAAGAGCTGTGGCTAAGCTGGAGCAATGAAACCAATAAAGGTGATGTGCAGGCAGAGCTGTGGTGGTGGTTGGTGTGTGGTGGGTGTCCGGTACCCGTTAAGTGTCTCAGGATTTGCAGGGGTCCAGGACAGATTCCAACTGGAGTTTTACAGTGCTGCACTTCCTCCCGCCGAGGGCTGTAGGGAGGTGTGTTATAAACCATGTTTAACTCACAGCCTGCTGGGGACAGATGGCAGACGGGGCTGACACGTGGTGCGTGTCCTGTGCTGGGCCCCAGGCGCAGGGGAGCAAGGTTCTCGATGGCAACCAGCTGGCCTTTGATGGCTGAGATAAGCAACAGTCAGTAAATGGCCACAGTATGTACCCACTGCTTCTGCCCTTTGCACACCATAGTTCGTCATTGGAGTTCCAATTTTCCCTTAAAAACAACTACCCCCTCCCCCCCAAATCTCTGCAATTTGCTTTTAAACTCAGATTCCACCATCATACAGGAAATGAGGATGTACTCTTTTATTAAAGGTTTTTAATCACTTTTCCAGAATACAGATACGATTCAAACAAAAACTATTTTTGGGGTCTCCATAATTCACTTATTAATACCATACATTGAACTCTATAAACTCTCATATAAGAAAAAGTCTTTTTTTTTGATATAGGTTATGATGCACCGGTGACCTATTTAAATCTTTTGAAGTAACACTTTGCAGTTATATAGCACCTTTCATCACGGGGCTGCAAAGCATCCGATAGAATTTAGCCTCATAATGCCCAAACGAGGTAGGAAAGTCTGACCAATTTACAGATGGGTACGAACGAGGTACAGACTGGCAAGGGACGGAACATGGATCTTCACTGGGACAACGGGAGTGCAGTGTCCGCTGGCCCCTGGGCTGCAGGATGAGCTGGTGGCTCAACTGGGGAGAACGTCAGAAGCCATCACCCACACCCTCCTCTCAGAAGCAGCAGGCAGGCTCCCAGCAGGTCAAAAAGGTCTGGGGTTTAGTGTTATAGATGTGGAAAAGACAACAGAGTCCAAGACTTGCAGGGCTGAGCCCCTAGGTGTGCTGTTTGTTGGCCTGATAGCTGGCTATGAACCCCAAAGTTAACATCACCATAGCTGAAGTGGTTGGTGCAGCCTCCCCATCCCTAAGTCTGAACACCGGGAAGCTGGCCTGGATTTGTGTTGGTGTGCCCTTGGGATGCGCTTTTGAGATCCGGTGTTTGGCGCTTTGTTTAGCTTGACTGTCTAACTGAAATACAGTCCCTTTTCCCTGCAAGCAGGAGACAATCTGAGCTATTTCAGGGTCTATTTCTTTAACAAAACCCATGTCTCTGCTCAAAAGCCATCAGGTTAGTGAATGCCACATGCAATGGACACTAAGTTCTGCAGCTACAAGAATCCACGATACCCAAGCTCCTTTGAGCCTTTCTGACTTTACAAACCCTTCCACAACTCTCCCTTGACCAGAGCCAGCACTTAGCTCTGTTAGGAATGCTTAAAACACATGAGATGTGCGAGAAAAAAGGGGCTGATGGAAGCAAAACTCCAAGCTATGCAGTGGGCACGGTGCTGCTGGGTTGAGAAGAGCACTCTATGGATCTTACAGACGAGCATTTGTTCTGCTTTTCTTAAGGCCACAGTGGAACTTGCTCAAGGGACTGAGAAGAGTTACTGAGATTGTTCCCAAAACCTGAAGGTGCTATTGCACATTCAGAGTCCCTTCTGTGCCCCTGCATTAAAGCAGCACTGGTGGAGCCCCTCCGCTGCGGGAGCACACCCTGGGGAAACGTGAAATGAGCCTTTGCTGCTGTTTCATTCCAAGCCTCTGAGGAGCTGGCTGGAGGTGACTGCCAGGGAAATCCAGGGGGGTCTTTTAGACAGTGGCTGGCAGAGTAATTTGTAAGGTAATTCAATCTGCACTTAATCCTGTGGTGCTCAGCACGCGCCGTTTCCTTCTTTAGTCAACTGAAGCCAGGAGAGAGCAGCAGGTTTGCAGCGAGCACCTCGTGCAGGGAGAACTGCCACATTCCAGAAGCAGTTGAAACAAAGATCTCTGCAGGGAATCACTGAGAACACGCGTGGTGAGGAGTGAAGTGACGCTCCCAAAGCGGGCTGCAGAGCTGTGCCACGAAGGGGTTAAACATGTGCCTTGCAGTGGGACAGCACAGGGATAAAAACTGTTAGCAGGACCAGCTTCAATACTTCCTTCTTGTTTCTCTGTCCACCCTGAGACTATGGCCTGATCTTCCTTAAAAGACTATTTCAAATACCAAATGTTGCTGCATGGTCAGCAAATGCTTGGGATCTCTTGATTATAAACAACTTGTCTAAGTGCTCAGAACTTACCAAGCAGAAGGTATCTGACCAGGGAAATGAAAACTGAAACTATTTCATCTGCTAATCAGAACTGAACTGAACCCCTTCTCAGCTCAGAGCCATGACGTAAAAGCAGTTAGCACAATGGCTGACAAATTGCTTTCAGCCAGTCAAGCTTAGAAGTGATTAATCTTTTCTCACCAAGAGAGCATGAAAGGCAAATGTCTTTCATTGCAAGTACCTGGAAAAAATTAACGTACATGAAAGTGTTCACGAAACAGAAGAAAGAGTGAGGGACTTCAGAGGAAGAAAATGAGTCCGTTTCTCATAGGATACAAATATGCTACTTTATGGGAATATTTCTGTTAATGTCTATTAAGTGAAAACTCAGATGTGGTATTGTTTTGCAGGTATCCTCCACCCAACCAAGGCCTGCCCTCCCAACAGCTTATCCTAACTGCTCCCTGGAGGGGAGGGAGGTCAGGGAAGAGGGAGTGAGGAATCAGCCAAAGGGATGCTCAAGAAGTACAGAGTTCCCACATCCCTTCCCTCTCCTACTGCCAAGGTTCGTGTGCAACAGCCACAGCTCAGACTTCTTCAGTCCCCTACAGACATGCAAACCAATCCTTCCAGCATGATTTTGTTTTCCCTGAAATGTTCTATCAACCATTCCAATCCAAAATACTGTGCCTGCTATTTCACTATTTAACTTCGGGGAGGGACACATTAGTGCTTATGGAACAAGATATGAGTCTGCAGGAGCATCCCTGAGCTCCAAGAGCCTGGGGAGTTCACTGGCAGCATATGTATTATGGACCGCTAGGCCAGGCCATGGAGAAAGCAGCATCTTTGATCAGAAATGACAGACACAGATGGGCTTTGATCAGACAGAATCAGGGGCAGGTTTACTTTTCACATAGTTTTCTGTATTAAAAAATACATCAGTGAAATCTGTTACAGGCAGGGACAGGACTACCGAGTACACGACGTCAATAGACTACTTTCTGATTTTATTTTTTGTTAAATTACTTTTTGTTACTGCTAAAAAAATAATTAGAAAACCAAACCAAACCAAACCCAAACCAACAACAAAAAAAGGAAACAGAATTCAAGGCTGTTGATTTTCATCTCTTGATTTTAGTGACAAGATCAAATACCAGACCCCTGTTACAGAAGATGGGTAACTGACCAGAGCTAGATCAAAACCATACAATTCTCTTCTTTAAAATAGTCTGGGTTTCCAATGGATGTGTGACCACTGGTCATCAGAAACACGCACCTATAGCTTGAGAAAAGGGGAGATGCAGACCGTATCTGATAATGTCCTGTCCTCCAAACACAATGTGGGAGCTTTTCTCTTCCAAAAGACGCAGTAACAGCCAAGCCTTCAAAACATCTCTTTCGATTTCCAACACTATGACTAAATCTCTTTGGGTGGGGTGGGAAAAAAACACACATGGTAATTTTCTACCACAGTTCAGTTGTCAAAAGTAATACTGCATCCTTTGCACAACACTGCACGCGTTGCAAAGGTGGGAAGAGAAAGAGCGAGTGTATCTTCCATTTGAAATGACAAGGCCCTCCAGATTTGCCTTACAAAATAACCAAAACCATTGGAGTAGGGAAAGAGGAGAAAGGAAAGCTGCCTTAAGGGAAAAACAATTTCCGCGCACCACAGTATTTGCTAGATTATATCAACAGACTGCAGAGCTACTGGGCTAGGGAAGGGATTTCTGCACATACCCCAGGTCGCTCTCCTGTACACACCCCAGAAATGTTCATCCCGTAATATGATCGCTCTGAAGTTGGACCTACAGCACCTCTTCCACATCGAAGACCAAACAGAGCTAAGAGTTGGAATTGGCCTGGACTGAGAGCTAGATTCTGGCATCGTGAGACCCATTTAACAGCAGCCAGACAGTTGTCCATTTAGACAGCCAGTGGCTTCTGCCTTCCTACCGCTTGATCCCAGTTTCCAAACAAAAACAACTACAAAAGCATGTGTAGGTGTATTTATAATGGAAGGTGTCTGCCTGAGCACCACCACCTCCTCTCCTGGCCTCGTAAAGAGCTCTAGGAGCGCCACGTGTTCTTTGGCAGCAAGGACTGCCAGCCACTGGGCTGAGAAGTCACGTGAGCCACAGTCTAGCTCTCCATGCCCAACATTGTTATGGTAGTTTTCACACAACCATTTTCCTTTAAAATATCTCACAACTGGTTTAAATCCTAAACAGATAAAGGATTTATGCACCACTCAAATAGGTTAGTTCATCTGGAATTTGTTCAGAGGATTTAGCGGTGCCACGGGACATTGGTTTTTGCAGCTTACACAGCTTGCTTCCTTCCAGTTCCAGTTTGTACATCCACTGTGATTCAAAATATGCCTGTAGGTGACATTATCTTGGCTTTTTTGATACACATTTTCCAAAGGCTGGACGTATTCACAGTTTGGTGCTTCTGATGTGTAGTCAAAGGAAAATGCCCACCTCGGCTAGTCTGATAACTCAATATCAGAGTCCTCTGATTTGACTTTGGCAAGTTCTTCGTGTACCTCCCTCACCATAAGAATACGTGTTAACATGATGTCCAAGGTTCCTGGGTCTATTGGCAATGTGGAATACCACATGGGGCTATTGGGTACACAGGAGCGCTCAGGTTGAAGGTAAAATACATCACTTCTCTGCTTCACACTTTCAGAACTGTCAACATAAAGAAAGCAGGAGCACATTATCGAAAGGCAGTAACAGTCCTACTCACAGAAACGTGAAGGAGAGACAGCAAAGAAAATGAAAGTTACACTGAGATGATGACACTAATCTGAACAGCCTAATTAAAATCTCTTTGTTAGTGACCTGGCTTCCCTGCTTCTATGCAGGGAACAGTTAACTTGTTTCCAGGTCACTTAGCATTAGAAACAAAGAAAATGATAGACTCCTTTACAGATGTGATTCTTCAATGACAGTATCATCCAATTAACGGTACTAGCATCTTGATATTACTTAGAGATGAAATTGACACTCAATCTCTGAATGAAAGGTGTTCTAGTGTTCCAGAATTGCTGTGCAATTTGGCTCAGGGAATGTTCAAGAGCTAGTAAAACTAAATCCTAGCTGGCCTGCTCATGGTGAGGAATGGTAAGCGCATCTGCTTCAAAGACTGGCTCTGCGGCAGCTTTCAGGCTCTGGTAGGAGGACACAAAGCCCTCTAGAGTAGCAAGGGTCCCTTCTGCCTGGCTTTGAAATATTCATATTAAAACAGCAAAGTGAATTTTTACTGCTGCTTGCACCACTGCAGGGGCTCAGCTGTAATACAGGAGGAGAAGCATGAGAATGTTTTCCCAGCCCAAGGACAGTTAAAAGTTTCTAATGATATGCAAGTGAAGCCAAGGGAGGTAAGGAGAGTGAGATAAAGAGTCGGGACAGCTGCTATGCACATCTTTCCTAAGTAATGGAACTATCTGTAGTAAACTCAGTAGGTGCATTTTTGATGGTGATTTATTTGAATTTTCACTGACACTAATGAGATGCTGTTTCATTTTTCATGTGTATTTTCTTTGAAAAGAGAAGAACATCATATTCCACCTGCTCAATGATCTATTGGAAGTTTATATAGAAGCAGGCAATTCCTATCTATGTCCTTGCTACATAGCCTTCTTCCTAACTTCCAAATACAAGTTAATCTCACATTTCAGCAGGTAAAAGCTATCTATCAGCAGTTTTACCTAATTCGCACTTTTCCTACCCTCTTTCACATGATGGCAGAATATTAGTTAGAATCTTCTCAGAAGAAGGATCCTGTATGGTCATTAAAGGATGTTAAGAATGCCACGGTCACTATAGTAATGCCCTTCATTTACATTTATACCCAGTGGATGTGTAAAGAGACATTTAGAGAACACATCCCTCTCTAACTCTAGTCTTGACTCAATACCAGTAACAAATACTGCTGAGTCTAACAGCAGTGCTGACGCTAGAAGCGCCATCACCGTGATTCCATTCACACTGAGAGACCAGGAACTGCAGAGAGGAACCCACAGCGCAGACACAAAAGTTCTGATCGGGATCTCTGCCCAAATGCCTATCCTAATCTATACACAGATCAAAAATCAGGTTCTGCCACTTACCATTTTGATAAGTAAAATTCATAAAGTCGGACTGGACATCGCAGGGGATTATCCGTATTTTCAGCCATTTCCACTGCTGCTGGAATCTCCTCATCTTCACTGCGTTTCCTTTTGCCTACAGATAATTTATCTGGATACATAAAAAGGACATCACAGAAGTTCAGTGAAAAACAGCACCTTAAACAAAAAGGAACAGACAATGCAAATATAATTGCCAAAACAGAGGTGGTCAGAAAGCACTCACCTGATTCTACCTCTTGTTTTTGAAAGGGTGGGAAAAAACGTAAATATGTCATCTTAGTATTATACTTCAGAGTTCGGGTGCGCCTCATAACATGGGCAAAGGACAGTTTCAGGTGCTCACTGACATTCTTTAACTGGAAGTATTTGGTGTTGAAGAACAGAAGCGTGTTCAATAAAACAATAGGGGAATATGCACCCAGCTGTTTACATTCCCACAAGTGTTCCTCTTCAATTCTTGAGAACATATAACCTAGAAACAGTGGGCGAGGAAAAAACGAGAGTGTAACTTATGCAGCTGTAGGCTGTCCCTACATTCAGTTACAAATGAACAGCTTTTGCAGGCTGTGTCTAATCTAGAAGATTTTCAGACTTTTTCCCAAAGCAATGGAAATGTCATACATGAGCAATGTGGGAAGACAGAAATGAGTACAATCGAGGAGGCAGATTTTGCCAGAGATGCATGTAAGTCTTCCTTCAGCTAATCTTCTACCTTAATGAACTGCGCATCAGATCAAATTCAGACCTATCATAAATAATTGTAATACCAATAAACCCAAGAACACTGTACCCACGAACATATGAGGGAGCATGGAGAACCAAGTTGTGGAACAGCACAATCTTCCGATACCTGAAGAATGGCAAGAAGGCTATAAGGAAGATTGCAGACACCAGCAGAATCTCACTAAGTTCTACTGTCACTATATTAAACCACAGTCAGCCAACTGCAAAAATGTATAATTCCTAAGATGTTGAGCATGAGTTTAAATTCTATCATCTTTATATACAAATAGCCCATTGTGATTATCATGTCAGTTAGGAAAAGACATATGGTGGGTTATAAGAAATTTGTAGTGAAAAAAACCCAAGCCCCAGCACTGTATGCAGCACTCTATGAGTAACTGGATTATTTCTGTACTAAAGAAAAAGTTCATTTTCTAAACAGATACATGTATGGAGCTGCCAACATCACTCAAGTTTCACTGGTACTCTGAAAAAAGATCTTACGTACTAATACAGCTGGTGTCCAACTTGACAAACTGCATGGGCCATAAAACTTGAGGGAAGAGAAGAACTAGCATGCTGACTACCAGAAAGGGAAGCTCTTCTTTCAATGGAGTTGAAAGATTGATCAAAGGTAGAGATACATTTAAGTGTAAGCCATAACTGGTATAGACAGACATGAAATCCATGATGCTAGTCTACCACAAACAAGTACATGGTGGATGAAGAGGAGACTAGAGTGAATGATGCTTCATGGCACTGAGAAAATATTAGTTTATCATATGGCTTGTCATGCAGCTACACAAAACAAAATAATTGTCCTACCATTTGGAAGAATTGTAGGTTCCCAGATTTTCAAAAGTTTTGTAAGTTCAATCATAAACCTGGAATAGGGCTCGGTAAAAATGTTATCTATTCTACCATTCTCAAACAGGTACTACAAGAGAAAAAAAGGAAGACACACAGTTTGTGATTACATATAACATTGCAGAGAAGATACAGGACATCAGAGCCTTTTCCTTTCTTATGTCCCAACGTCTCATGGTCCAAAAATCTTTGCTGAAGTCTTCAGTGAGACATCGACTCAAACTTGCTGCAGGGACAGCGACCTCCCCAGTATGAAATGAGAGACCTAAGCAAGATTTATTGTTAACATTCCAAGCTCTAGAGCTCTTTCCTGAAAAATCATCACCCTTTGTTAAATACTCCTGAAAAAAGTCTGTCTAGAAAACCCAGAAGAGTTATTGAGTATTTATGTGTTGAAGAGAACTTCACATGCTGCTACCTCCTGATAACAGATCCAGGCCCAGCGCTAGGCTGCTGAAACAGCTCAACCTCCAGCATCAAGACAAAGTCCCTTAAACTCTTGTCAAGCAGCATTTAAAAGAAGCTTTCTACAAGTCAGGAGTTTGTATGAATAAATACATCAAAACTGGAACAAAAAATATTGCTGATACTCCCAGACCTCATTAATGCCTAGTCAAATGATAGGTTTTACAGCAGAAGTAGCTTTTGAGTTCTCATTCCCAAATGAGTGTTTGAGGAAAGGAACAAGCAGGCTATCCTAAAACCAAAAAAGGCCACTAAAGGAAAAATACTGAATACTGCGTTTCAAACATAACTTAGCATTATACTAGGTTTGTTCTGCAACTGATTCAAGGCAGGTAGTAAGGACTTAGCAGATGACTTTCAGCATTCATTAATTTCAGTGCACCTATGCCCATTGTATTTTTCCTTTGTTTTGCCAACACAGCAGGTACCTGTCTGGCCACTGAAGGAGCTCAGTCTTTGCTGGGTAACCTCTTCCTTGCATATTAAAGAGCAACTCTTTTAGATCTAACATTTCATCATAAAACAAGTATTTCTGAGGAGGAAATCTTTCCTATACATGAAAAACGATCAGAAAGGTACCAAGCCTAAATGCTCATGCCTAGGTAGAAACACCTTGCCCTCCATGCCACATTCCTCCCAAGTATAGAAGAAGCCTATTCATTTTGATCATAAAAAGGTCCAGACAAATTAGTCCAATGTGGGTTTAAGACAAGAATAAAGCACAAAAATGATACGCTCTTGACTCCTCTACGAAAACCAAGCAGCTACACGGAACTATGAATATAAAGTATAAATAACCAGGGCAAGTTCTGTATACTCCCAGCAATGCCCTAATTGTCTGAGTTACCTGCTGAATTCCAAGGCACAAGTATAAGATGCTGTCAGGATCATATTTTTCTCCATTTGGTCTCCGCACCTCTTGAATAAACTGGCACAAGCCAAAACTCAGCTCAGCAAAAGTGCATGAGAGAATGTCCTCCTTGAGCTTCACAGGGCGAACTGTGGCCAAGAAAATGGTTAGAAAAGTTAACTTAATTCAACGGGTTAAATCTTCACACGTTCCTTATTATTTCTTGTGGGCAGAACTATTACATCTTCTATCTCCTACATGAAATACCTTGTCTGAGTAAACTTGTGAACCATTTCCTACCTGTTGGCTAACAATTTAATGAGGATTTGGCCAGTAAGAGCCAAAATACTTGCATGTGCAACCAGTACAAACACTGCAAGTGAGTAACAAGGCTGCAGGTATTGAAAGCTGAAGTTAGGCAGTGTGATGACCCCGAAGATGTAGTGTGGCAATGACTGCAGGCACTTGATGCTGGCAGCGGAGGGTTAATAAATAGGTTCACCTCCATAGCTGGACTCAGGGGAATCCTGAGTGAGAGCAAGATCTTGAGTATTTCCTAATAGTTTTGGACATGAGTTAAGTGCAGGGAGATGGAATGAAGAATTTAATGGGATTTGGCAAAAGAAGCAGAGCAACCAAGGAACTGATCAAAGGATCTGTAAGGAAATTACCAGGTTTGGGCACTCCACAACTTCCAGAAGCTCCTGCTTGGGACTAACAAGTGAACCTTTCTGGGAGTGGCTGGGATAGACAGAGTTTCCTGGAACTGACTGTAATGATTTGCTTCCTTAGCCGCCAGATGAAAACAGGGTAACTCATGTGATTACTTTTCTTCTGGGAAACAAAACCCAGCTGTTCTCATGTAATGACAACAAATTCCATTTAAGAGGAAAAAGCAGATCTCGTTCTAACTAGAATCAGATCTCGTTCTAACCAGAATCTTTCCCTTTGGGATCTTTCTTATGTAAGCCCTGCCACAGTCAGTCCTTCACATTGCAGAATTATTTAATAGAGCTTGCTCTCTTCCCCACCATCCTCAAAAAGCTCGATTATATTCCTCACTGAAATTCTCTGCTTGACTCTGAAAACTTGCCCACAAAACTCTCAGTGCAAACACATCAGACGGATTTGGGACTGAGGAATAGAGGAGTTGAACACTGCCAGGTCCCAGGATTGCGGGATTGTGTAAGGAGAAAGGAAAGTATTCATAACTAGAAAGACAAACCAAAGTGATATTTATATTGTCATTATTATCTGCTGTCCTTGTGAGACACAAAGAACAAGTTGTGCCTTTTAGTTTCAGCCAGGCTGCAGCACAGACGAGGTGGACTTTGGAAAGTTGCTTTCCAGTTTGTAAAGCCCAGAAAACAAGCTGTGAAGTTTTTCATGTTGCAGCACACAATCTGTTTACAGCAAACGGTTCTGCTAACAAACAAATACTTTGTGAATGCATTGGCTACAGAGGAAACAGACAGGGCCAAGCTGGTGTCGTCAACTTAGAATTATGGCCTGATAATAACTGACTAAAGCTCTGCAGCTGCAGGGAGCAGCTCTTCTACAACTGAAGAATTACATTCAAATGCACATGAAATGGAGGTTAAAAGAGTAACATTTCTAATGCTGAAAAGGAATCTGGTATTTTAGAGCCTGTTAGAAAAGATAACAGATCAATTAGGAATGTAATAGCCATGGTTTTTAAATGCATGAGAAGACTTAAGACAGTATTCCATAAAACTTTTCCTCCACCCACGGATACTTTAAAGCTCAGTAATACCTAATCCCAGTTGGTACCTGAGCAACATTCCATGCCAACTGCTCTTCAGCTAAGTATTTGTTTCCACAGAGAGAGAATTTACCTGAAAACTTCAAGTCCCCTTGTTCTTCCTGTGCATTTTTCCATTGGACCCAGTTTTTCCAGGCATTTACCCCATACATATACTTTAGGGTCATCCCAGAAACAGAGCATCCTGCGTAGGAGCCCTGCATCAGATTCCGGGGCTCTACAGAAACTACAGACTTCTTCCGACCCTACAGGCAAAGACCAGAACAAATCAACATCTAGTAAGCACTTTGTCTATGGATGCTTAACTTGATCTTATATCAAAAGGCTATTATGCTGACAGGATAACAAAATCCTACTCCCATGACAGAATCTGAATGGATATGTATTTTTATAATGTGGACAAATATTAACCACTTGACAGAAAAGGTGCAATAAAATACAATTCTCACTGTGATAAATATGCATGGAAATATATTCTGCTCTAGCAAAAATTGAGTGTTTCCCATAGATTCTAACTGTACTTAAAAGACATCTCTTTTGGCACTTTTTGAAACACGTAAAAAATGTTCTGCACTAAAAAGAGCATTTATTCTACCTAGCTGTGGGGAGGGAGAAACTCTTATACAGCAGGACAAGAAAAAATATACAGCATAGTTAAATCGAATTCTCATTTTCACCCTGAGCAGTATTTCTTTACTTCTGAGAATAAGCACGCACATTGATGATATTACTTCAAATGGAAGGAACTTGTGTTCCAGAAATACTTTCTTACCCGTCTTTTCGGCTGTGGGAAGCCATCTCTATGTCTCCGTCTTGCTCGTGAACGTGAATGCAAACCCAATCCTTTACTGAGAGGGTCAAATGAGTCTGAAGTCAAATCAACACCATTAAGAGTTTAATTGTATGATTTAACAGCCCAGGTAGAAGTATCACTTAGATACTATGGAGAACTTCACAGTTGACAATCATACCTCTATGTTCAAATAGTGATTTACCTTTGAACAGCTAGGCAATCAATGTACCTTCTGTAGAAATAAAGTAAATTCACAGAAGAGGGAAAAGGTCTCCTCAAAGAGCGGGTGCACTCATTCAGGCAAACATCCTAATGCAACACTCAGATTATTATTTAACCTGCCAGAGGGGAGACTGAGATGAGCTCTTGGGCAGAAGCTCTTCCCTGTGAGATGCTGAGCGCTGGCACAGGGTGCCCAGAGAAGCTGTGGCTGCCCCATCCCTGCAGTGCTCAAGGCCAGGTTGGACACAGGGGCCTGGAGCAAGCTGCTCTATGGAAGGTGCTCCTGCTCGTGGCAGGGGGCTGGAACTGGGTGAGCTTTAAGGTCCCTTCCAACCAAACCACTCCAGGATTACATCTAGGGACACAGAAGGGATAAATTCAAAGAAGTGAAGCAAGGCTACCTGCTACTCCTGTTAGAGATTCTGTAGAACACTGTCTTTAAAGACATCAGTAGTATTTTAAATTCAGCAATTTTTAGTAGGGCTGATATATTACTGCAGCTTTAAATGTCCAGTTTTACTACTTGAAAACTCATATTCTTCAAAAGCAGCCTGCTGGTAGAATGCTTACTCAGAAAATCTGTGTACTTTTATACAATACATTTTTATTCACTTTATACTGACCTGATGGAAAATCAGCCTCCAGGTCTTGTTCCACATCACCTTTGGTGAACTGCTTCAGTTCTGGATCTGGTTCTGGTAGGGCATTTGATCGTAAGGCATAGTGATTTAACTCATCCTCCCAGCTGTGCGGAGTGGACACTGCTTCTGATTCTAGATCTCCACTGTAGGTGCTACCTTGGTCTGTAATGACAATGATCAGATATACCATGGGTAAGGGCAGACAAAAAGAGGAGTTTATAAGAAAAGATGCTGCAGGATCAAAATCCATTTACAAAAGCAAATCTAACTGACCTTTCTCAAATATCTTGGGGTCCAGGAAGAGCTCATGCTCAGATGTCTGAGATCCTTTAGAAAAAGAAGAAAGTCTGTATCTACAAATGACTGACAGCTTACACAACTAATACAAAATACTCCGAACACCCAAAATGTATGTATTAGGTCATAACACTAACACATGTGATGTATCCTCTTCTCCACTACAGTTCTCCTAACAGCTTTCTACCTTGGTCATGCTGTTATGGGAGAAACAGAAATGCAGAACTAACCCATACTTGCTTTTCCAAACATTTCCATCCCTCCGTGTTTGCTATTTGAGTCATTTTAGACAAGGAAGATATTTCATTTCATTCTTTTCACAGCTTGTTCCACATTTATTAAATGGGATAATCCCTGTCCAACACAGTCTAACCTGCATCACCCTCCAAGAATTCACCATAAGAAGACTGATAGGAAAACATTCTTGTAAAGCAGTCTTCTCAGTTTTGACTCCTCCTAATGCACGATGATGATACTACCTCTAGCAATCTGTTAATGTCAACAGAAGTATCACTCTATTGAATGTTGACTGATAAACCTCTGTGAGATTACAAAAGCTTCAGGAAGGTGCAACTATATCCAGCACCTGCAATGGGAACTATGGAGGAAAAGTAAATGAAAAAGAAAATATGTTTTCAAGACAAAGAATAGAATATTGTACACAGAGGCAAAATTACCTCCAAATACACAGTTCAGCTGAATTCCCAGAAGGCCTCCTCTTTTTAGAAAAGTAACCAAAATTGCTAAGACACGGCATAGGAATCACAGTTCTGTCTAGATTGGCACTTTGCCTGTATGAGCACTTTCACTGTGGAAAATAAATGCTAGGAAGACAACAGGACCATTTAACTTGGCATGCACACTTGGGAAGTAGCCAAGACAGGCCCTACATCTACTTTTCATCTGTTTTCCATAGAGGATCTTCATCTTGCTGTATTTACTTTCCTTTTCAAAAACACCACGTACCACCATGAGAGTGTGTTTTTTCTTTCTCCTCATCTTCTGCAATCATTTCTGCCATCTGAAGGAGGTCAGCTTCAAATGGGTTTGTGGGAATCTTTTCCTTGATATCCTGGATAGTTTCAATGATCTTATCAGCATTATCCAGGGTAGTTGGGAAGAGCATGGGAACTGGTACCTATGGAACACACGGACAATATTAGATTGATAGATTAGATTGATTAGATAGCATGTTTTGGGGTGAAGGGAAACAGCAAATACACAAGGAAGGTTCATTTCATTTAATCTTACACACATTTTAAGACAACGATTTAACTTTAAAATCATTCCAGACTGGACAACTTGTTTCACTTCTGCAATAACCCTACAACTGGTAGTTTTGTGTAATTGTCGTGGGTTCAGCAGCAGCAGTCGTCTTTCTCCTTTAAGTAGTAGCTGGTGCAGCACTGTGTTTTGGTTTTCGGCTTGGGAACAGTGCTAACACCAGTGTTTATAGTTATGGCTTAGAATGTTTAGGCTGGCCACGGACTTTCTGAGTTTCATGTTCTGCCACGGAGGAGGGGAGCTGGGAAGAAGCCGGGCGGAAGCAGAGACAGAGCACCTGACCCAAACTGACCAAAGAGGTATTCCATACCACAGCACGTCATGTCCGGGA